>VZTQ01006370.1:0-28126 GCA_013400755.1 Pelecanoides urinatrix | reverse complement strand
ACATCATGCTCAGTATAAAAACCAAGTGTGTGGGGGGGCTCACCCCTGGTTCGGGACACACGGTCGGCGGTCGGTGAGCAGTTGCACTGTGCATCGTCTGCTTTGTATATTCTGTTATTGTTGTTGTTCCCATTTGCTATTATTGCTGTTCTACTTCTGTTTCATTTCAGTTATTAAACTGTTCTTATCTCAACCCGGGAGCTTTCCTACTTGTGCCCTCCCCGATTCTCCCCCTCATTCCACCGGTGGGGGCAGGGGGTGAGCGGCTGCGTGGCGTTTATTTTCTGTTGACTGGGGTTAAACCACGACACCCAGTCTTTGACCTAACTGAACAGGCTAGTGACTGAACTTGCTGCATCTTTTTCCTGTCCACCCTAAACAAGCCTGTTCTGTGCAAGGAGCAGAGACAAGGTGCTGGAGCAGAAGGAAGAGGTGTTATTGTTTTCATTGGCTCTTCAGTGTTAACTACTAGGACAAATAAGTTGAAAGTATTTTTATTTGAACAAAGCTTAATGGAACAGCTGGTAAAAATGGTCTTTGAAAAGAAAGATGCCATTCTCACAGAAGTATACTGTCTTTACAGGAACATATTCATTAGAATTAAAAATTGTTATTTCAAGATGAGGCAAAACCTTCAAGTTAGATTTCTCAACTTAAAATTGATTTCAGAGTTTACAAAAAAAAAATTACTAAGATCAAAAACAATTTGCCAAAATTCCAATAGAGAAGAATAAAAACTTCATTGAAAAAAACACAACCATAACAAAAAAGCCTAATAATGTGTATGTTTATTCCTTATGTGCCCTTTATCAGTGTTTGATTACCCAAAAACTCTGCAAAGAGAAGCATAAGGGAGATCAGATGATCTAAAGTGAAAGTCCCTGCACTATATGATATTCAATACAACCTGTAGAACAAATCGTAGTAGGACAACATGCAAAGGCTGAACATTATGAAGCTGTAGGTATAGCTCCATAAAACATAGTGGTTATCCTTGTTAACATTTCTAGCACATTTCTGCAATTAATACCCATGCAGAAGGCGGCAAGGGTTCAAACAGGATTTTATTTTTGCATAACATTCATACCTTCCTTGGTAAAGAATTGCAATCTGTCCTTATCTCCAGCAGCTAAAAAAACCAAAACAACAACATCCCCCCCCAAGCAACAAAAACTACAAATCAAAACCACACACGCACAAACAAACAACCCACACAAAGCACCAAACCAAAAAAACCACACCTAGCTTCAGACCACATTCCCTTACCAATTTACAGTGGAAGGCAGGACCTCTCCCTTCTCCATGTCATGAACAACATATCACTGTAGGACAGTTTCAAGACACCCCCACTCTTGATTAAGATCCCTTAAAAGATACCTTGTGATGCACAAGAATGAGGAGCTAAAGGAACTATTTGACACATGCAGAGATTTCAGACCTTTCCCATTTAATGTTTTTCCTTGAGCTTCAGGACAGTGGGCATTTCGGATTAATAAAAATAATAATAATTAAAACAATCAAAAAAGTATCCACTTTCCATTGCCATTCTAACTGGGCATTTTGCCAGTACAATTATATTTAGGATATGCTGTGATGTCCATGGTTTTATAAATTCTGAGAAATAGCTGTTCACCTGCTACTCCAAGGTAACGTAATATTTCAAAATTGTTTTGAGGCAGTAGGGTAATTCTGAGTTTACATCTTGTCTCTACAGCAGATCAAAAACTTACTGTTAGCTTTTTAATAATTAATGAGGCTCATCTCAGCTTTTTACATATTTTACTTTCCAGTTACGATAACCATCAGTTCATGCTTACATTAAAGCACAAGAGCTTTAAAGAGAAAACAGCCACCTTTTTAAAGCTTATTTTTGTTGAATTTCAGCAAATTAATCAGTCATTGCATTGCTTCTTCTTTAAGCAATTGAAGTTCAAGGCTTCCATATTGTCTTGGCATTCACTTGANGTGACATCATGCTCAGTATAAAAACCAAGTGTGTGGGGGGGCTCACCCCTGGTTCGGGACACACGGTTGGCGGTCGGTGAGCAGTTGCACTGTGCATCGTCTGCTTTGTATATTCTGTTATTGTTGTTGTTCCCATTTGCTATTATTGCTGTTCTACTTCTGTTTCATTTCAGTTATTAAACTGTTCTTATCTCAACCCGGGAGCTTTCCTACTTGTGCCCTCCCCGATTCTCCCCCTCATTCCACTGGTGGGGGCAGGGGGTGAGCGGCTGCGTGGCGTTTATTTTCTGTTGACTGGGGTTAAACCACGACACCCAGTCTTTGACCTAACTGAACAGGCTAGTGACTGAACTTGCTGCATCTTTTTCCTGTCCACCCTAAACAAGCCTGTTCTGTGCAAGGAGCAGAGACAAGGTGCTGGAGCAGAAGGAAGAGGTGTTATTGTTTTCATTGGCTCTTCAGTGTTAACTACTAGGACAAATAAGTTGAAAGTATTTTTATTTGAACAAAGCTTAATGGAACAGCTGGTAAAAATGGTCTTTGAAAAGAAAGATGCCATTCTCACAGAAGTATACTGTCTTTACAGGAACATATTCATTAGAATTAAAAATTGTTATTTCAAGATGAGGCAAAACCTTCAAGTTAGATTTCTCAACTTAAAATTGATTTCAGAGTTTACAAAAAAAAAATTACTAAGATCAAAAACAATTTGCCAAAATTCCAATAGAGAAGAATAAAAACTTCATTGAAAAAAACACAACCATAACAAAAAAGCCTAATAATGTGTATGTTTATTCCTTATGTGCCCTTTATCAGTGTTTGATTACCCAAAAACTCTGCAAAGAGAAGCATAAGGGAGATCAGATGATCTAAAGTGAAAGTCCCTGCACTATATGATATTCAATACAACCTGTAGAACAAATCGTAGTAGGACAACATGCAAAGGCTGAACATTATGAAGCTGTAGGTATAGCTCCATAAAACATAGTGGTTATCCTTGTTAACATTTCTAGCACATTTCTGCAATTAATACCCATGCAGAAGGCGGCAAGGGTTCAAACAGGATTTTATTTTTGCATAACATTCATACCTTCCTTGGTAAAGAATTGCAATCTGTCCTTATCTCCAGCAGCNAGCCCCTTTTTTCCTATTTTCCATCTTCACATAACCCATGTAATATTCATTAGAAGTAATCGCTCAGCTTAAGGAAACAGCGTGCTGCTAATTCATCCCTCTTCCACAAGTCATAGAAAGTGCGGTAAAAATATGCAGAATTAGAACGTGACTTAACAGAGAGCATAAGACATAGGTCATATGCCGCAGAAAGTGTCAGTGGGGTTTAATTTAAATCACAAGTCAGTTCAAAGAAGAGCAGTGTTAACGTATTGCCCTTTTGGTTGCTAACTTATGAAACACATTCAGTTAAAGCGCCACTCTACTCAAATGCATTGGTGTGTCAATTCACAGCCTCAGTGCAACCATCTGTCCTCAGAAGACTGCAATGCACATTTGAACACTGCTGGCCCTTTCAGTAGGCAGACAATAAAGTGTTCTTCTGACAAAATTGGATCATACTGTACTAATAGAGGTCAGCATGGGATTTCATGACTGAACAAGCCAAAAAAAGGGGTCACAGTCTCGATGTGCTAAAATTGTGCACATTTAGTTTATTGTTTGGTGCTTGAGAAATGAACTTGTCTCATTAGAGATGCTAACATCCTAATGATTTGGTGTTAGGTAACATGCTACTCTTTAGCACTAATACCATGCCTTCCCTTTGAAAAGGGAGCAAGCATTTAGACTTTGGATGCCAAGTTCCTGATACATCATCTTTTCTGCCAGGACAGAAAAATCTGTTTTGGATATATAGGCGGTAGGTTTCCAGTCATGTAGTTGTCCATTGCACGGCAAAGTCCAGCAAGCACCACGTCCTCCCCACTGTGTAGGACACTATTTTATCCTAACAGGGAGCTAACACAATGCAAAATAAGTCCACAGATTTTCCTTCTGTAACCCACCAAAAGCCATGTGACCTGTTATATAGGGAACCACAATGCCCTGCCACAGGTTACTTAGAAAAATGAGGCACCTGCAGCATCAGAGTTATATCAGGATAGTACTGCTCTCGGTGCACTCCCTTTAGCAGTTGTTTCATCCAAGTCAGAAGGGAAGAGATGGGTGAGCAACTTGCCTCCTCTGTCTTCTCCACAGTTATGAAGGACAGGCAAACTGGCATTCACCAAATGGAAATAAAATATGCCTTAAAGGCAGCATCTCTCCTACCACTTTATGGAAACATGAAAACCATGCTTCAGTCTGCTAAGTTGCAGAGAAAAAAAGCCTAATTTTATGAGTAGAAATTGCCAACAAGAATGAGAAGAGTTCTTTATTAAAGAATGATAAATGAAAGCTAAGATTAAGGCTGACATTAGGCAAACTGACTTCATATTAATCTTGATTTGGGATCATAGCACAGCAACTATTTTTGATAATATATGTATATACACATTTGCAGGAGGCAGACACACAGGTTTTATGAGTTTGATGTATTCATATTAAATTATCTTGAGTAAGAATCCAAAGGACAGTGTTTATAGAGGAAATAAGACTAGTGAAATATTCCATTAATTCAAAGACATCCATCACAAATGTCACCACATCTCTACCATACACAGAGGTTCCATACAAATGTTACGTACATACTGATGGGGCCCATGGCTGCAACGAACTCCTCCCTCCCCAGGCCTCTGAGCCCCAAATTGCACACTGCAGCCAGGACTGCTTTTTGTGATAACGCAACTAATCCTTTTANTGAAAGTATTTTTATTTGAACAAAGCTTAATGGAACAGCTGGTAAAAATGGTCTTTGAAAAGAAAGATGCCATTCTCACAGAAGTATACTGTCTTTACAGGAACATATTCATTAGAATTAAAAATTGTTATTTCAAGATGAGGCAAAACCTTCAAGTTAGATTTCTCAACTTAAAATTGATTTCAGAGTTTACAAAAAAAAAATTACTAAGATCAAAAACAATTTGCCAAAATTCCAATAGAGAAGAATAAAAACTTCATTGAAAAAAACACAACCATAACAAAAAAGCCTAATAATGTGTATGTTTATTCCTTATGTGCCCTTTATCAGTGTTTGATTACCCAAAAACTCTGCAAAGAGAAGCATAAGGGAGATCAGATGATCTAAAGTGAAAGTCCCTGCACTATATGATATTCAATACAACCTGTAGAACAAATCGTAGTAGGACAACATGCAAAGGCTGAACATTATGAAGCTGTAGGTATAGCTCCATAAAACATAGTGGTTATCCTTGTTAACATTTCTAGCACATTTCTGCAATTAATACCCATGCAGAAGGCGGCAAGGGTTCAAACAGGATTTTATTTTTGCATAACATTCATACCTTCCTTGGTAAAGAATTGCAATCTGTCCTTATCTCCAGCAGCTAAAAAAACCAAAACAACAACATCCCCCCCCAAGCAACAAAAACTACAAATCAAAACCACACACGCACAAACAAACAACCCACACAAAGCACCAAACCAAAAAAACCACACCTAGCTTCAGACCACATTCCCTTACCAATTTACAGTGGAAGGCAGGACCTCTCCCTTCTCCATGTCATGAACAACATATCACTGTAGGACAGTTTCAAGACACCCCCACTCTTGATTAAGATCCCTTAAAAGATACCTTGTGATGCACAAGAATGAGGAGCTAAAGGAACTATTTGACACATGCAGAGATTTCAGACCTTTCCCATTTAATGTTTTTCCTTGAGCTTCAGGACAGTGGGCATTTCGGATTAATAAAAATAATAATAATTAAAACAATCAAAAAAGTATCCACTTTCCATTGCCATTCTAACTGGGCATTTTGCCAGTACAATTATATTTAGGATATGCTGTGATGTCCATGGTTTTATAAATTCTGAGAAATAGCTGTTCACCTGCTACTCCAAGGTAACGTAATATTTCAAAATTGTTTTGAGGCAGTAGGGTAATTCTGAGTTTACATCTTGTCTCTACAGCAGATCAAAAACTTACTGTTAGCTTTTTAATAATTAATGAGGCTCATCTCAGCTTTTTACATATTTTACTTTCCAGTTACGATAACCATCAGTTCATGCTTACATTAAAGCACAAGAGCTTTAAAGAGAAAACAGCCACCTTTTTAAAGCTTATTTTTGTTGAATTTCAGCAAATTAATCAGTCATTGCATTGCTTCTTCTTTAAGCAATTGAAGTTCAAGGCTTCCATATTGTCTTGGCATTCACTTGATTCACTCATTCAGCTAACACTCACGCAGACTGGTGATCTTTGGTGGAAGCCTCAGATTTCAGCTGTGTGCCTCACCAGACTTTGGACAGGTGACCTGCGGAGATCACTGGGGGGGCAAATGTGAATTCCAGCCCTGGGATTCAATCGTGGTTGTTACTTGGTCCCCTCCAAGACCCATAGCACTTTTTCACAGGAAAGGACGAAGTTTTTACTGCTGTTCAAAGCTCTGACTCTACCGCTGTTGGAAGGGATTTTCCCCAAGTCTTTAAATGCAAGGTCATTACGAAGATTGCGTCCAGCACAGACGATACATATCCCATTGTATTTTGCTAGGATTTGGTATTTCTCTAGTAACCCTGGAGCACCATTTTTCCCCTTTTATTACTTTAAGTGCTATATCACTTTTATGAATAAGCCTTTTTCAGAATAGCATTCACTTTTCTCCAGCTCACGCATTGTATTTCTACTGTGTTATACAAAATAAGAGCTATTTTCATGCTGTCAATTTCTTCACAAAAACATTCATTGTCTACTAATGCAAAGAATGTAAAATTTTAACTTGCTTTTAATCTTTGAATGTCTTTTAATCTGATTGTTCATGCATAAGAAACTGAAGGTGTTCATACAGTCACACCAGAATTGAAGTAGCAATGTATCCAGTTATCTCATGCAAATATTAGTTCACATAAGAGCAGGTGCATACAATTTACATATCTAAGTTTAGCAATCTCTTTGAGATGGTGATAAATTCTTCTAATGTGAACTCCTTACATCACCCTCATACTGAAGGACGTTCTCAGTTCTCCTGTATTGCAAGACTATAATGTAATATATACCTTTTTGGTAGGAAAGAAGCCTGTTTAGTTAATTTGAATAGAAGCACCTTAACTGGCCACACCCTGTGAATCCTCTTGGCCTCACTATGTAATTCTTATTTGCCAGCACGTGGTTAAAATGAATAATTAAAACAGATAAGAGGAAACTGAAGAAGGGGTTCCATTTTTTTGATTCTTTTTTAAATTTTAGTCAACAATTGTAAAAGTCCTTGCTGTTAGCAAATATGTAGATGAAAATCCCTTTGCAGTCATGTGTGATCAGGATAACCAGGGACAGAAACAACTTCCTTTTCTATTACCAAGTTGTTTATATCTGTCTCCATATATTTGCCTATGCACTTGAAAGAGAATAGAAGAGGATTTTACATCAGCCTAGATACTAGTTTCTCCACCAAGAATCCCATAGCTTTTTTCAAAAATTCTTTTTTTTTTCTCCAGTGGGTAAATGGGAACAATTTAACAGACACATTTCCACTATGAATATTAATAGAAGAAAGAGAGGTAGGATGGTTTGCATACAGACATGTTAGGAGTTAACAGCAGGGCTCAGGAAACTATCAAGGGTCAGTTTGTGCTGCAGTGGTGGATTAATAGTCAAAGGAAGATCATTCTGCATCATCTGAAATAGTGAATTGTGTCCAGAGATTAAATGACAGTTATCTGATAAACTGCAAGAACAACAATTGGTGACCTTTAACATTAAACTAAACATACAAAGCATGTCTTTGATGTGAACAGTGCTACTGCGAGAAGGTGGAAGCTGGATGGTATTTCTCTCTCCCTGTTGTTCCAGGCAGTATCTCTAAAAGAGCTTTCATTTAGGTAGTCCTATTAGAACCACCCCTGCAGGGCACACTTATTTTCTGGGACTGAACCATTTTCTGGTCCCTTTTGTTCAAAAGGCCACAAAAACTAGCCAGCCTTAAAAACAGTCAGTATTCCAGGGTCAGACATTGTCAAGGGTGCTCTGTGGGCATCGCAGAGATTCTAACCTACATGCAACACCATTCATTACAAAGGAATTTATAAAAGCTTTGTAATTCAAAATGTAATCAGCTTTCCCATAACGTATAGTTATTTAAATGGAGTCTAATCTAAGAAACAGTGCTCACAGAAAAAGCCGAAGTTTTTGTTCTAGCCTTACTCTGCATCTTTCTATTATTACTCTCACTCAATCTCATTTGGTAGCAATGTAGAACAATGCACACTGCAATTTCTGTTTCCTTTAGAATTTTTTTTTTTTTTTAAATCATCTTTGAAAATAATAAATAGCTTAGTTTTAAGAACAGGGAGGAATACCCACAGCCTAGACTTCTAATTGCCTGGAGAGAAAATGGTGCAGCATACACAGATGTTTCTCAGGACATCTGTATATATCAGTCCTTCTTAGCGTATGTCTTCTGTTTGGGGAACAACCCAAGACCTCTTCCAACTTCCCAGGAGATAGGAAGGTGTAGCTACCTCATCTCTACCAGCTGTCGATCTTTACCCTATGCTGAAACTAGCCTTGAAGTGGAAACTACATTTTATATTTAAAATACACACATATATACACACTACAGTTCAAATAGAAAGGTGAATAAATGTGCTTTCCTAGAGGCTACACTTGGTTTTGGGGGGTTTTGTTTGTTTGTTTTTGAAGTCCTTCCTCTGCCATCTCAAATGGAAGAGCAACCAACATCATATTTATAAGAAGGAACTATGTGGAACCTATAAAATAAGCTATATATGCAAGGTAGCAGAATGTTATGCTATTCCAGGAGAAACACCACTGCCTATCTGCTGGGGGGATGTTACTTTTCCAGCCCTTCAGTGGTGTGAGTCTCCTCTTTACGCCTGACTCAGCCCTGCCGGCCAAAGATAAATACGGGAGAGGGCACAATACACGATGTGTACCAAGCAGCCCCTAGACACTGCACAGCATAGGTATGGAATGGTGCTTGTCTGTATGGCAAGTCCTGCACTCCGATTTACTAATGCTCTAACCAAATGGGTCTTCTATAGTAAGCAACAGGGATTTTAAAGAAAGGGATCTCCCCCCCCAGTTTTTCAAATAGTAAAGTTTGAGTAATTTAATTTCTATAGATCTTTCAGTGTCCTTGAATTTTGGTGGCTCCTTTAGCAACAAAGTAACTAGGTGATTGAAATCTTCCAAAGAATCAATATCTGTTTTGCTGTTATTGACATTCCTGCAGCTGTCTAAGTAGAAGTCCTAGTCCTATTCAGACAAAATCTGAGGGAATGAAATCGCTTCTTAATGGTATGAGAAAACTCCTTGATTTATGCAGCCACATACTGCTGTTGCCTTTACAGATACAAATGATAATGTAAGTCATACTATAGGCTCTGTATACTCTGTGACATCAACACCATAATTCATATGGAAGTGCATAACAACACTGTAAAACCATTTCAATTATTTAAAAAAATTCAAGTCACCTTGAAAGAAAGACCGAGATATATCACATATGCTACCACCTCTTAAAGATCTTTGGATTCCAGCATTTGTTAACACGTTTCTATCTTAGCACCTAGTTCCTTACATAACTAGCTAGATCAGTATTTCAATTGTCATTATTTTCTAAGCAGTAAACATCAATCATTCCTCTACATATTTTTTTTCTTAGTAGATTACTACTATTGAAGACTCGAGATGAGGATGGAAAAAGAAATAGGATTATTTCAATAGGAAAAGTCCTAAATAAGCAGCAGCACATAGCCACAAGCACTCTAGAAGGAATGTTCGAGGTACATATAAGGTGGATATGATTCCTGCAGCTCAGTTAGTAGTTCAATCTCAGAATTTTGTTGCAGATATCATCTTTATTAGCTCTTTTACAGAGTTTCAAATCATGTGAGCAGCTTAATGATTGCTGAAAGATGCTGGTTAATAGAGCCTATTGAATAGTTCAATGCAACTTAAGGAAAATACAAAATTTCATAATTTAAAAAGTCTCATAAATTTGAGCCAATTTAATAATAATCAGAAGTGGATAGCTGATTTACAGATTCATAAACACATATAGTGGGCAACAGAACACAAGTCAGCTGCTTACCAGTTGTTACTGTTAGAGCTAGCAAGAATTTCATCACTACCTTCTCATTTTCTCTGTGGAAGTAGAAAGTAAAGTTTGTAAAGAATGGAACTTTTCTGTGGAAAGTTTTGGCATTTTAGGTTTTTTTCCTCCCCAATATAGATCAGGTTTCCTGCCTGGGCTACGTCTTCCATGAGCTGTCATCTGCCCTATAGCTACCTCTTTAGGTCACATTAGATGTAGTTCAGACAGAGCTCAACCTCCTAAAGAGAAGACATGAGACATCTCGATCACAGTTCAAGCAGACAGACTGCTGAGGTAAAATACAGAATTATTTGCCAATGACATTTTTTCAAGCCTTTCCCTCTCAGAATGAAAAGAAAAATTATTATATTGCAACATTTTTTCCAAATTCTATGTAAGAAGCTTATGTGCCAAAATACCAGAATTTATCCCAGTAAAAAAAATTACTGCTTTTGCCCCGGTTGAGTCACTACCAACCTAAGTTGGATCTGAGCTTATGAAAGTAACTTTACTTTAATGGGTAAAATAGGATTCTCATCATACTTATTTCCAAGCCCTAATACAGAGTTTCTGAAAAAAGTAATAGGTTTGGGTCCTGCTTATAAAATTGTATTAGTTCAAAGTTCTTTGTTTATGAGAAAATAGGGGAAGAAATATATTGTCCATCACAAAGGGGGCTGTTATACTTCCAGAGTGATTTGTTTCACTGCAGTGGTATTTATCATGTTGATAAAATGGACTGTGGATCTTAAAATTGGAAGATTTTTCCTGTTAATTTGAAACAGCACCTATACATGCTGCTGTGACATCAACATAATACCCTAAAGCCACAGCATCTGAAGAGATTTATTTTCTGAGCCCTTATACAGCCACATTCTCTTTGCTTCTGACATTCTCAATTTGCAGGCTGCTGGTGATCCAATCTTATTCATTCTGGCTCTATAATAAGGATGTCAATGCAAGAAAAGAAAAGTCATTATCTGATAGCCAGCAGACATGATAAAAAGGCAGAGTCAGATATCTCAGAGGAAAGGCCACCCTTTCTGCCTTGGATGAGCTTCTCAAGGTCATGGGCGGCTTTTGTACCTGTAAGTATGCTCCAAATTCACTTTAAACTGAGTGCATCAGAAAAAAATGAAATGTCCCTATCACACAGTCTCATGTCTGAATAAGGTTTTGATTTTTTACTATTAATCAGTGAAAAGTTTTAATTATAATTAGAACATATATAAGCAGTGAGAAAGATCAAAGAGGCAATGTGAGCTGCAGAGAAACTTAGTCTAAATTTATGGGTCCTGCCTGGTTAATGGCATTCATATGGATTTGGATTATGCTGAAGTATCTCCCACAGTAACAATAATCAGGCAAGACTAGTTAACCATAGAAAGATTTTTACCTCAAATTTTAAAATAATAATGAATATCATCTGTTTTGCAGAACTGTTTAAATGTCACAGTTGCAGCAACTGACAGCAAAAGTTTATTTATACATCAACTTTGTCAAATAACTAGTAAGTACCGTTCCAGAAGACAAGCTACCATTAAGCACAAGTTAATGGGCTCTCATAAGCAGTAAATGGATGAAAGTTTGAGCTGCAATATACATGAGCTAAACTAGATCAACCAATCTTTAATCTATGAATATGTACACCATACGATGCCCTTCACAAGCCACATTAAGGTAAAAGTTTGAAGCAATCCCTATGCAGTTATTATTGAATATCAATTGTAGCTTAAGAGGTTGTTTAATTTTATGTGTGCAAATCAGAAAAACAGAACAGGAAGACAACACGTGACTGGCCCCTAGGCTGTAGGTAGCAGAGGCAAGCAGCGTAAGAGAATTAAATATGCTCCTGGGTCTCCTGAACTGAAAATTCCTTTCCCCATACTAGTTGTATGGCTGTTGTAAAACTGATCTATAGAGAGGACATTTCCCAGATTATTCTAGTCTTCCACTCATTTGCTCAACTTTGCTACAAGAGAGTAAGACAAATGCAAAAGCACCAATAGCCTTGCCTGATCTTAGCATTATCATGTTCCTTTTAAACACTAATTAAACATTAAACATACTAAGGTAGCAGTTCTTATCTGCCTCCTGTATCTCTCTAGAATATAGGAAGAATCTGATGCACAGTGTTCCCATAGCTGAATGAGTATAACTGGTGAGCTGAATGGTTTTATTCTTTTGATGTTAAACACACACAGATGTGAGTTTGCATTGTAGCATGACAGTCTGCACTACTGTATAGCTGCTTTAGAGGGCAAGAACCCAAACATTCAATGCATTCAAATGTTAAGGCAGTGCCACCTAATTCATTACACTTGACACAAGCCATTGCCATAGCCAGACCTACAAAACCCTTTCTTCAGTGACCAGTTTTCCATCTTCCATACTTTAATGATAGCTACAAACTCCCTGTACTTACTCAGTTTTTAAGACTTTCTGGGTCCCTAGTTATTCCTGCCTTAATAAGTTGCCACAGCTGCTGTAGATCTTATGTGATGGAGCACTCAACAAAAGGTGTGCCAAGATTAATCTTTCACCAGAGGCACAGAAGATAGTCTTGCAAGAAGACAAAAAGTAGATTGCAAGAAGCTATTTGAGGAGAACATAGTTTCTTCCCTATCTAAACTGGTCAGAATTAGAAAAAGCACAGCATTTTCCTCTTTTTTATAAGGCCGGGGGGAGCATTCGGTTCCAGTTTTATCATTATGCAGGACTCTTAACTGGGGAGTCAGAAGAAAGCATAGATCCGTGCAAAGTGTTCCATGGAAAATGTGCTGATTTCAATATCATATGTGACAGAGCTGAGCTGTTCTCAGAAGCTTTTCCTTTTTTGGAATTACTGAAATTTTTTTAATACTTTCACTACACCTACGGATTGGAAAGGTTAAAAAAATAAAATCAAAACTTGTTAAATTGCCATTCCATTTAAAACTGGCAGGTTGCTTGCACAAAAGTAAGAGAGTTGAACAAAGTATAAATGTAAATCAAATACAAGCCAGATTTCGATCTGAAGCCATTCCTGATGTATACTTGGGATAACCAAGGTAAGTCCCATAAGCAGATGATATCCTGGCATTTATTTAGCGTGAGAGGTTCCAGCCTTCCTCAGGATCCAGATGCAATAGTGTTGAATCCAACAGAGACTTTTTTTTCCCTAAAAAATTTAGGTCCTGTGGGGCCTTTGCATTCAATTACTTGAATAATATCCCTCTCTCCCTTGCTACAGTGATGCCCTGTACAAAGCCGGCGCCTGTGATCCAAAACCTTTTTCAGCTTGTTTTTGTAATGCACCTACCTTACTCATTTTATGAACTCCTGCCTGGGAGCTACAGAAATAAGCAGTGTGATAGCAGCTGCAGCCAGAGGCTCATTTCACAGCACAGCAGCAAGTGCAGAATCCAATTGGTCACTCTTGGCCAGACTAAATCATCTTTGAACAGGAACCATTCATAACGACAGAATCCACAAAATCCTCATCAATTCAACTAATTTAGCTTATCTAAAAGCTGGGACCTTATCACTGGGACCTCTCAACTCCTTCTGGCCATCTGTCAGTCTCCTCCCCTTGATAAACAGACTGCATATTCCAACACTGTCCCAACTAGGGATTAAAAAAGTAAGGATATCAGAACCATGCTTTAAGTTGCTTCGGTGTTTGAGACACTTTGAGACACGTACTATGCACTATCCTATACTTCCTCCTTCTCATTTCCAGTCCTGTTTAAAGGTGATAGGAGGTGCTAGATCACCAACCTCAAACAACTTGTACTAACCCAGAGCGTACATGTAACACAACATTGTTCTGCCAGTGTGCTTCGGCTGTAGTTCAGCAAATAATCACTAAGCCCATCAGTCCTCAGGCAAGGCTTAACTGAGGCTGGCAGGGATGTAGAGTACACATCAGCACTTCTTCATGAGCTGTTCATGCACGTTTCAGTCTGGGAAACAAAACCACTCCAAGTCTCATCCTCTCCACCAGTGATAACATGAATTATCATCTTTCCTAAGATGATAGAGAGATTTTAAACCAGGGGAAGAGATTTGGTTATCTTTGTAAGATCCAGCCTTAAAATCATGTCTTGATTTTTAAAGGGAGCAAAGAAAACCCTATCAATTACAGGGACTGTTGTCGTTTCACTAGAGCTGATGTGCCTTCAGGGAAAAAACAAAAAAAAACCCCACACCTATTTCAGTATGGAGAGAAGCATTTTTCATTTTCCCTTCTGTCTCATCTGGGATACAAGCAGGTAAAAGCCAGTGAAGAAGAGAGAAGCCACTCCTAATAAAGGGGGGACTATATCTTGGATGAACCAAGCTCCCATGACACATCTGCACACCAAGACAGTTCACTCTGACAGGATCTGACCCAACTGGAACTTCAACATTACTTACTGCCAAGTTAGAAAGGGATAAGAAGTATCCCTCCAAAGACAGGTTAATGAGAAGGAGAAAGCACAACATACACCAAAAAAGTTGAGTTGTACTACACCTCCTTCAGTTACGTGGAGTTACTTTACAAGTTGGTCTGTTGAGATGCAGGAGCAATGGGTAAAATAATATAATGTGATATTTAAGGGATTTTGCAGGTTGATAATTTATTGTCTAAGAGTGAATGGATAGTGTAGGCAATTTTCCACTAGTACGCTCATTCTAAATTAAGTGTTCGCTCAGCCATATGTGCCCCTTTCATTGTATTCACAGCTGCAACAGCCAGCATGCTCCATTTGTGCTGTGTCTGGTTAGTTACACAGCTCCCATCACTGGATAAAAGCAATGGTTTGTGCATCCAATATAATTCATATTTAGAGGATTAGATATAAAGTATTCATACTTGTATGAATTGTTTACAATTTGTAGTTTCACGGAAAAAATACAACTTACCTCAAAAAAAAAAAGTTAGCACTCTGCCATTGCTGTTATATTTATGGGTTTTACATAAATTTCCAGATACTTCTATTCTGAATGAAAAAACATAGCGTTTATATATATAGAAATGTACAGTTTTATCAAAAGATGATGTATTTGGATAAAAGTAGAAAAATTTATAAGACATTCCTTTGCCAAAAGTAATGTAAACATCTTTTGCCCCCAAAAAATTCAAAACCAAAGAATTTATATCAACATAGCATCTCATTCTGTAGTTGTTAGTTACCTGAGCAAGTCGCATACTAGTAAGTAAAGTCTGGAGGACTAGACTCACAATGTCAAATTGAAAATAATACCATAAGAGAAGTTTATCAGCTACATATTGTTTTAGGATGTAGGCTAAGGGGAGTTATTCATTCCTTCTAACAAGAGCAATATTGCAATATATCTTGTCTTTACCAGAGACTGGGTTCAATTAGATTAAGAGCATAAAAAAAGAGAAAGATTCATGATGGTAAGAAACAAGAGATAAAATAGATGAGATCTGAAACAGCTAAGGAAGCCCTGAAAATGTGCTAGATAAATGGACTGTCTTGAAATAAAGAATAACACCTCAAGTACAAGTGGAGAGCGTAAGAGAGTACTTTCTATTTGAAGTCAAAAGTTAAATTCCTATAAAGCAAAATAGGACCAAGTATTGGTGCTCACACTGAGTGGCACCACAGGAATCTCCAAAATAGTCAATGTGTTAAGATACCAACTGGCTTCCATAGCTAAACAATACACAACAACAACCAAAAAGAAAAAAAAATCTAGTCTACTTTGCTTTAGACAGTCCCTTCCTGTTAAGAGGATCATTTAGAAGTTGTCCAAGCTTCAAAAGATCTGAAAGCAGTCACTGCGGCCTCTTTTCTTTCCCACTGAACTTGACAGGAAGTTTATCACCGACTCCAGTTTCGGTACTACTTGTCTTCAATTTGAAGACCACAAGCATGGAGCACAATTTGAAGTGCATGGAGCAACCACACATCCAAGACTCATTTTCTCATCATGATGGCAACAAAGTTGATTCTTCCCTTTTATCTTTGCAAATCAGCCAAAATTACCAATGAAGTATCCACCAGTACTTTTAGTTCACATGTCAATTCCCTGTGATTGATGTTTAAATTAACTGGCACTGCTGTGATATTTGCATCTTTCAAAGACTTTGCAAAAGTCTGAATAAACAAGGCTATGAAAAGCCAGCAGGAGTGCACACTTGTTGGACACATTACCAACAGAGATAGTTAAAAAAACTGTACAAATGAGAAACACAATTAGAATTTTGTAAATTTTGAGGAAGTTTAGTTCTAGTGCAATGGTCATAAGACTAGCGGAATCTACCCTTCAAACATATATCCCATACCCAAAAAGTCTTTGCGCTAAGAGTATTAAGTAGGACAGTTTTCCATACCCTTTTGATTTAATGCTACAGAATCAGTTTATTTTTCAGAAAATTCAGTTTTCTCTTCTGGCATAAAATGCTTTGTAAAAACTCAGCACATTTCTTGGCTGTCGATCTTAATTGCTCATAAAGATTCTCAGCCAACAGTCAAGTGCCTCTAAAATATTAAGGAAAAAAAAAGAAC
Organism: Pelecanoides urinatrix; assembly: GCA_013400755.1. Taxonomy (NCBI): domain Eukaryota; kingdom Metazoa; phylum Chordata; class Aves; order Procellariiformes; family Procellariidae; genus Pelecanoides; species Pelecanoides urinatrix. Next base: position 11,473 of record VZTQ01006370.1, on the reverse strand, counting down.
ATACTACATGCTAATTCCCCAGGTTTTTTATATTTCTAGTCAGTTCTCTCAATGTCACACATTAGCCAATGATAATATACATTGGCTTGAAGCCATCATCTTCTTTTTAAGCTTATTGTGACTGCAAGACACTAAGTGGTATATCCCAAAGGAAGAGAGTGGGGAAAACATTGCTGAAAACTATCTGCTAACATCTATCCATTTAAAAAGCACTTGCACTTCCAAAAGCACATACTCACTTTACAGAACATTCAAAAGAGCAAAATTTTGTTAGCCTTAGTTTCTGTAGGAAACAAATTATTTATCTGTTCAACTGGCATAGAGCCAGATATAAAAATATATCCATGCTGTATTTGAAAGCTAGTCTTGGTATACATGCATCTCCAATAATCTCTTGCATCAATAAAATTCTGGTTTACTCAGTACGTAGTCTGATCCTGAGCAGCTAATGGGAGATTTCTTTTTAATTTGGGGGGGTGAGGGGGGTGTTTGTTTGTTTTTTAATCAGCTGTGGATTAAGGATAGAAAAATGGGTGCTTATTGCAACTTATTTTCAAGGCCTAGGCCCAAATTTGATTACCTTTACTGCATGCCCAAACTTTTGTCTGCAAATAAACATACAGAGCCTTTTACTTAAGCAGGGATTCTATCTACTGAAATCCTGAATCCTTTATCCCATCATTTCAAACATTCACCTTCCCTCCATTAGCAGTACAATCCCCCATAAATATGTCTATGGGCAATTAATTCACATATAATCATATGTCACCAGTTGATTCTCTAGAGGAAACTTATTGTTTAACTTTTGATACTCTAGCTTGTCTCAAAAGGATATTTGACTTGGGAATAAATTGCTGGAGTTATTCTGACTTTCCATAGTTTGGATATTCTTGCAGTTTCCATCTCTCTCCCTTAAGCAGATTATTATTGAACTTAAATAATACATCTAGAGAGTTTTATTATTTTTTTTTAAACACAGAGGAAAGCAGTTACAGTTTTTGCCACATACAATATGAATGCATTTTGACTGAAAAATCTTCCAAAATGGGGTGGAAGTAAGAATAGTAATGTTGCTGTGTAGAACTGCTTGCCTGGAACAAAGGCGTACAAGCCAGATAGAGCTCAGCTCAGTCTGCGGTCACCTGGTAAAGCACGGGGCGTACCTACTGCACCACAATACTTCCACGCTGTTTTAAGGTGAGGTCTGCCTGCCCACACAGCTCCTTCCTTACACACTATCAGGCCAAACTAGGGAGGATGAAATGAGAATGACTGCACCAAACCTAACCTCTCCACAAGGCACGTAGCCAGCTTGAACACTAGGAAAGCCTGGACTAAAGCACAGGTTTGGCACCATCCTTGGGTTACTGTTTAAATATACGGGGGAGCCCAAAGAGCAATAAATTAAGTTTATTTACTTTCACGTTTTTAATGAGTAAATTTTAAGTGTTCATTGTGATGGTTTTCTATTTCAGCAATTTATTAGATGTTAAGGCCAACAGGACCGCCATATTGCCCAAGCTTCTGCCTACTAAAAAGCCATGTCTTTGATGAAAATCCAGTGCCTCGCTAAGAAGCCCACTCTGAATGAGTCTCTTCCCCCCTCTGCTCCAAATCAGTTTCTTAGGGTGCTGACTCATCCCACAAACGAAAGCATGCCCTATGCTACAAAAGCATGCTCCTCTGTCTCATTCTTGCCCAAAACTTTCTCTGCAAAACTTTGGAGTCTTTTCACACCTAGTAACAAGACATGATTCCTCTGTTCCACTCGAAGCCCAAATTTTTGAGTTTTCACATTCCTCCCTGTGTTCCTTCAGCATCAATCAATTCATAATACAAAGAATCTTTGCAGGAATAAGCAATCAAAATTACCATTATGCAACATACATCATTGACTCCAGCAGGATATTCCCCAATTACAGGAAAACAATTGCTGAGTGACTCCCCCAGAGTCAGTTACTAACAGCTCCAGAAATCGGTCTAATAAATAGGCAGTCCATAAAAGCATGAATTCTTACAATGGATCTGTCTCAGGCGCTCTCTTAGGACTTTGAAAGCCCTTAGTTTTGGCATCTGTATAACCACACTTTGTAAATGTCTCTTTTCACAACTGACACATTCTTTCTCTCTCTGCTATACAGAAGTTTACTTGAACCAGAGCAGCCCAACCAGTGAATTCCCCAGCTACGGTGAAAACGGAAATGACACCAGTTTACTTGTCTCACCCCTTCTGGTGGCTGGAGTAGTCATCGGACTTGTGCTATTTCTATCCTGTGTTACAATCATTGTTGGCAGTCTGCGAAAGGACGGACGGTTAAGACCCCCACATCTGAGGAGAGATGCTGTTTATGGTAAGATAGCTAGTTACCACAAGATAATGCTTAACTTTATTAATATCTAGGGCTATGGGCAACAAAAAGCATCTGGCTGCTGTGCAAGGGATAAAAAAAAAAAAAAAAATTGGATGAGTAGGTCATAGGCAGCTTTGTAGCACAAAGATGCTGGCACTGAATTCACATAGTACAAGCTCCATAGTTAGTGGTTAACATAAACAATGCCAATACCAACAGCATTTCTTAAAGAGCTTATTTTCCCTTGATACGGTATAAGATTTCTTCTCCATCACTAGACTCCTGATAGTTTATTTTCATATCCCATTATAGCCTTGGTATAGTATATAATGTAGTTTCTATTTGTTGGAAAGCCAGGAATCTTTTCACTTCTGCAGTGTGCACCAACTTACAACAATGACTGGGCAACTACGTCTTTTCTGACCACAAAAGTTAATAACTGGATATAAACAGAACAAGAGGGCATCAAAATATCATTACAACTGTCATCATCATTAATTGTGTCATTAATGACATCAATGTCATTACAACTGTCATCATCTTTAAAGAGACTGATTTGCTATCAAAAAAGTGCCAATTCCTATCCCCTTACCCCCTGACAAAAATCCCCATTAAAAGGATTTGGGAAAATGAAGGAGTTAATTGTAGAATTATATTTTTGGCCAATTTAGGGTTTGCTGACCAGATGTTAAAAGCCACTTCGTCGAGGAAATGACAGAATCTGATTATTTCTATATTTAAGGAAAAAACAGTTACAGAAAGTTACTTTAAGTTTTCAGCTAGTAAAAATTCAAATGATAAATGGATTAATGAATTGAGTGGAGCATCAACGATTTTTGTCATCTGTGGTTAGGCTCCTATATCTGCAGTTTGTTATGAGAGTACAGTTCTTTGCATATTGTTGAGGTTTTCTTTTTTATGTAGAGAAGATAGTAACAGTGAGCCACATAAAAATTCATTGGCTCAAATCTTGATTTCACTGAGCTAAATCAAGTATCCACTGAAGTCAGTTGGACTTCATTTAATTATTTGGACCAGGAATTTTCATGTCTAGAAGAAACACATTTCCTAGGATCAGTTTGTCCACCTGGAGCTAGGAATAATTATTTTTGACTTTCCCAGAAACATTTATCCAGATAAGTGAATAACATCTATGTTTTGAGAATAAATTTTAGACACCAAGTGAAATGCATGGTAACGTACAGAGGGGAAAAAGGAGAAAAAAAAAAAATCCAAAAAACTAGTGTCTGCTATTATTCTAACATCTATTTTTCCTACTTTTCAGCAGCTAAATTTGGGATTAAATAGTTAAACCCAAATTGGAGTTACTGTTTTACCCATGAACAGCAATATTTTGGCATGATAAAATAATGACCATTAAGATTCAATCACTACATTTAAATCAGGTCCTTTAAAAACCCTGAAGCCAGGCAAAACCATAAAGAACAATTTTCAAACTGCTTATTAGAAAAAACAATGCTAGAGAAATGGAAAAAGGAAAGCATGGTGATATTTTCAGAGAAATCCAAAAGAATGATCTTAAACTAAATTACACCAGTCTACCCAAGTGAAAATTTTACATTAGCACACGCCATCCTAATATCTCAGCATGCTTCCACTGGCCAGCATGGGAGCAGCGGGAGTCACTGTGAAGTTGGCTTCCTTCACTTATCAAGCAAAAGGAAAGCACAGTGCATGATAGACTGGATTAGTCCTGGTAAATTCCTCGAGAATAAATTGGCAGAGGTGAAAATTGCCAGAAGGAGGAACAGGCAGTTCAAGGAAGTCCAGCCCTTTACCCTCTGTTGAGACAGGCACTACTTTGATGTCACTTTAGAAGCTGGCCTTTCTCTCCAGGTGCTATTTTAATGCATCCAGTGAAAAGGAGGGATCACTTTATTTGGANGGGGGGGGGGGGGGGGGGGGGGGGGGGGGGTGGGGGGGATTGCTGCATTTCCACAATTTGGGACATTCTTATGGAAATTTACCGCGGAATGTTGAGCATTAACTAACTATCCTCAAAGACAGAAAACAGCACTAACATGTTGGTCTTTCTGGAGCTATGAAACTCTTGTGTGAAAGCATTAGGAAAACCCTGGAGCAGACAGCAAGATGATTTTCCTCTATTACTTTACAGTTTTTCCCCTTTTTGTGAGTGTTTTATTGAGAACAGCATTTTCTCAAGAATATCTACAATCAAACACCTAAGCCTCCTTTTAAAAACCTTCACAGAATTGGCAAGGTTTCAATGTATGCAACTCCTGGGAACTTCAGCAATCCTGATAATGTTTGAAGCTGCATGCAGTAGAACTGCCACTCCTTTTCAACCTTTGAGGCACAAGAAAAGCTTTAGACACTTGCATCTTGAAGGGCAGCACTAAATATATAGTCCCTGTGCCATAGCCTGAAACACCACAGTTCACCTACAGATGATACTAACTTGCTCTTAAAGGAATACAAATGTCTTGTGAAACCTGATTGTTCCAGAATACCAGTAATTCCTCTGCCTCAGATAGGTTTTATTTTCTGATTTATGGTAGTGTTATAAACAGTGATATTGTCTCAGAGAATCCACCATGGAGGAAAAGAGCAGCAAGTATTAATTGCTTGTTTTCCAGCTCCAGATGGGTTCTCTTATGGTGGCTCTTTTGGAGAGCTGAGATCCACCTGCATGGAGGAGTTTCCCCCAGCTTTTGACTTTGGTTCCTATCTGGATACACTTTCTCAGGTCAACGTCATGTATCCTGATTCACCTCCATGGTAAGCACTTTTCTAAGATACTGAGTGTTACAGTTTTGCATTTGCAAAGGCTGTTAAAGAAGAAAATAAAACTGCTAGACCTATACCCTCTACAAAAACGCAGGTCACACAAACTCTAAGTACAGAGACAGACTTTGTTTAGTTTAAGTTCAAGTTTTCCTTAGCAGAATATATCTTTATTAAATAAAGGCATGTGCACAGCCAATTCTTATTTACTAATATTCACATTAAAATTTATCATATTGATGGCATACTAATGAAACACACAAGTTAAATTACTTATGAACATCTTTCTTTGAAAGAAATGATTTTACAAGTCAAAGTTTCACTTCCAGGAGAAAAATATATACTTTTTTCAAGAACTTTCAGGTTACATTTATTACTGACCTTGANGGGGCGAGGGAGAGAAGAAGTGGTGGAAAACATCTTTAAACCTTTCCATATTTTTCAGCAAGTCTCACTTCTCAGCTTTCTTAACCGCAGTATTCTATCAGAAAGCAGAACTGAAGAAAACATACCATTCTGACATACCTAGTAATTGTACTTAACCTCCTAATTTAGGACAGGTAGAAAATTGTTTGGGATTGTTCATCTTTTATCAGTAATCTGTGAAGGACAATGACTACCATTTTAGCTGTTCAACCCGAACCTGCTCTGGAGAGCCATAGTTGTCTGGATTGTAGTAGCATCTTTGGAGAAGAGCTTCCTTCAAATATCAGGCAGTTCTAACTTCCTGGGGAGGTAACATCACCAGAAGAGGCTCTTTCCAAAGACAGTTATTCCAGAAATTATATAGTAGCTCCTTCCACATTTGTGTGCCTGCATTCACAGGATATAAGAATGGCCATCACGAGTGATGAGTTGCACTTTAGGCCATCTATATCTCCTCTGTGTGGCTCCTGCACCTTGAGGTTAATAAATGAAGGAATTCAGTTACTCCCTCCAATGAACCAACAGAGATTATGTTAAGCAGAACATCACTTCAGGCTTTCTGTAATGCTGTATCTTACAAACAGCAAATAATGGTTGAACAGCCACGTTCCCCTTCTTTTTTTTTTTTGCTTTTCTTCCTTTTAAGCAGACTCTGTTTTGAGTTAAACCAATATAAGACCAGCCCTTTTCCAAATGCTTGTATACATATGCAATATAGAGCAAGTCAGTAGTATAAACATACAATATATAGATCTTTGCTTTTTCTATTCTATGCATGTTCTACAAGCAACCCTTTATGTATTACAAAGTCATACTATATAATAAATGGGCTTTTAGAGACGGTGTAAATATTTTACCAGAAAGCTGACATGTGAAAAATTATTCTGAGCCTGACATCTAAATTTGTAGAACTTCATATAAATCCACTTAAAAATTTAGACTGGTTTTTGGACCCACACCCAAGAGTCTTTACTAATAAAAGCCAGCCAGTTGACACCCAAGCAACAGCTTGACTGGGCAGTTGGCCAGATTTCTGAGAGCAAGCTCAGACTCCTGTGAACAAGCTCTGAGAATGTATTTCTTTAGCAGACAGGTCTCCTAAGATTAAACCAAGGTTTGCTTCCATTTCCAGTTTGAATCAGGCCCAAAGAAGGATTTTCCACCTCTATGGAGTTCTCTGTTTGGAAGGAGACACGAGTGACACAGGATAGCACTAGATGATCAGTGCTTTCTTGTAAATTCTCCAGCTACTTCTGTAATAAGCCTTGCACATGTTAACTGTCTTGTGTCCTACCTTGTTCTAAGAAACTATTCTGGGACATCAATGCTAGGATTAGAGAGACATAAAGGTGTCCAACCACTGCCTCCTCAAGATTCCCTTCTGGGCTGAGTGGACTGGGTCCCTGAGGGGCCCAAGATCTGACTCTGCATATACAAGGAAACACTGATCATCCTATTAATTGCTGTTCTGCATCACAGGTCAAAAGTAAAGGTTATTGTTAATGGTTTTGCTATTTTCTCACAGCTACCATGGTTAAATTTTTTTTAAAAAGCAGCTTTGGCAAATCATTAAAATCTTACTAAGTTTTACATCTTAGCAACACAACTTGGAGAAAACTTCAGGAAAAGTAGAGCTTAGCAGACAGTGAAAGCAAAACTACGTAAAGAGACATTTAAACTTACTATTAATATATTATATAGTCCCTTGTAATTTTCTGTTCAGAAAAGCATTGGTTGAGAAGCATTGTATGAGTACATTGCATTACGTAAGAGCCTGAGAAATTTCTGTATAGCTACCTTTACACTCTCCTCCATGGCATAACACTAAAGTGTATTTTTTCTAATTAGCAGAACATGGAGATTATTTGGATTGATGGGTGCTAACAGCAGGAAGACTGACTGTCAGACATGGCCATGAAACATAAACAAGACATGCTTGACTTTGTGCATTTAAATTATTAACTCACTGGGATCAATCTTGTTACATATGATAATGTTTTGAAGAGTAAGTTTATTGAAATTTGCACTGGCTAAATTAATGCAATGCCTCCTTCTACTTCATGCAGTGCAAGATGTAATTTAAAGCTAAACTAGCATGCCCAAAACCTAATAACGCAACTGTAGCATAAACAAAACAGAAATCAAGAGCAGCGAGGAAAGCAACTGCATTGGCAGATTAACTCTCAACGCACATTTGAAGTGAAAGAATTCAGTGAGTGAAAACTAGAGTCCTGCTGCCACAGGCAGACACTAAGGCATGAGCTTCATTTAAAGGCACTGTTCTAATACAGCCTGCAAGAGGCAACAGCATTACATCACTGCATACTAAGTGCTGCGGAGCTGAATATTCTTGAACATGCCATTTTTGCTAAAACCATACTTTCTGAAATTATTTCAGTAGAAGGCACAACACCTCTATTTGGCCAAGGGGGTGACTATAATCAGTCTAGAATGTTTTAATTAGATTTTACAGTTGGGCTTTAAACCACGAAATGAGTGGAAAAGGAATTTTAGGGGAAGGCCAATGAAACAAAAGAGTCAGAGTTAAGAGTACCCATTTCTGTGGCTGAGGGAGCACTAACTGTTCAGGACTGCACACTCTCAACTCTCCAGTTGAAAGCCCAATACAAAATATTATTTATGGAAAAGCTTTAATTGGGAAATTAATTTATGACAAATGCCTTGGGATGTTAATAATTTAATTGCTTTGATATCCAAAGCACAAATTTCATTTGAGACTCAATTTGATTATCACCATTAACACTTCCACTAACCACTTTCTTACATTAGATTTTACGTTAGATTTAGAGGAATACCATGCTCGGAGTTTTATCATTAGCCTGCCATAGTTGCAGGGTGATTACAGAGAAGCCACTTAGTCAATTTGTCTTGACAGCCCAAAATATACAGTGCTCCTATCCATAAACATGCCTTTAGGATAATTAATGACTTTCTAATGAATCTCAGATCTGTGTTAGCATCTGTCAGATTGATTTTACATGAGGTGTAAAAGGGAAATATAAAAACAAAACACTGTGCGTACGAACTAAGCAGTTTCAAGGTATTAGGGGTCTGTACTTTAGAGCCTGTTTCTAACATGTGCAGATACCTGTAGCAGTGCTGGAAGTTAAGTTAATGTTTCATAGTCTGTGTAACCAGAGATGGCAAAGTATTTGTTTCTAAGAAACTTCAGTCATCTGAGAAAGATGATCCAGGTGATGTAGCAACAATTCTAAACCACAGAATTCTTCTCCCCCCAAATAAGGAAACTTGAACAAATTCAACCAGGAAAAATACAAGAACAATCTCCCTTCCACAATTTAACTATCATCATAGTAAATATGACTTTGAAAGAAATACTGGTAAGCCTGTAAATCCAATATTTGCCAATTTGTTCAACATTCACTGTGATGGTATGAGTAAAATCATCTAATTGAAATTTTAGTATCTTTAAAATTTTAAGAAGAATCAAAAAAAAAAAAATCAGGAGTATTATTTGGAATTATACGGTAGGCAGCAGACCTTTAATCAAAGAAGTCTTCTGGAGTTCGATCAAGATGGCTGTAGTTGTCATTTTCCGTATCCCAAACTCATGCTGTTGACACTGTGTGGATAATACTTTTATAGATAGAAATCACGAGCTCGTGCTCATGTTCACTGCGCCCAGAGTTCTTTGTAACACAGGCACTTATGGTGAGCTTTCCTAATTATCTTTTTATATATATGTAATAAGAAAGCTGTTCAAAAATAATTTGAGCTTATATGTTTTAAATGGCTTGAAGTACAGTACCAGTCAAGGACCAAGTAAATTAAAAACAATTGCATTTTCTTGATGAGTCTCTAAAATCCTAACAATGAGGAGATTTGAGGTGCCCTGCATGAAAAGAATTTTGTGAACTTTTCACCTTTTGACCAGAGCAAATGCATTTCACCTTACTCGACTAAGTGCTTTTTCACTCCTTAGTGATTGGATATTAATGGTACGTACAGAGTTTTAGGAAACCAAGGTTATCGCCTTTTTCATCTGTGACTCATGACTGTCTAATACAGAACATCATTGAGGAATGACTCTTGAGAGAGATGGAGGGATTTACCTTCAGGAATAGTTTTAACGGGAGCCACAAAAGTCCTCTCTGTATTTCACATTGAGATGTGTCCTGCAGGGTGCACTATGATAAAAACCTGTTAGTCACCCATTATCCTAGAATTCACGTTAGAAGACACTGGGGTTTTTTTTGCTTGTTTGTTTTAAGTGTGCTCACTCTACCTCATCTGGTCACCTTGCCTAATCTATATAGGATCAATTCTAGAGAAAATTGTCTTGTTTAGGCTTGATAAATTCCAGTACTCTTAATACCCATGTTCAGTCTGCATTGTTTAAATGGGCAAATCCATTTTAAAATTACTTTTTGTGGCAAAAGGAAATGCGCATGTCTTAAAGACAGACCCTAATTTCCCTCTAAATATGAAAACTAAAAAAAATCAAACTACTTAAGGTACTTTCTTTTCTAAGACATTCTTTTCCATTTCCCACTTCTGAGGAAGCAAGTTAGCCGTATCAGAAGGAAGAAGGCTTGAACCAGCTTCCTAGATTTTCTTGAAAGACAGAATTAGGCTTGCAGGAAACTAACATAAAAACTTGATATATTGTGCTGTATTCCTTTGCCAAGGCCACTTCTCCTGCAAGCATGCAAGGTAAGTAGCTTTTGGCCACAATTACAATGACAGTTGGCAAAGCATAAGATGGACATTTGTGGTTAAGTTCAGATCTCACTTCAATACCCTCATTGAGATTTTCAGTCAGTAAAGTAAAAAATACCATTTGAAATATGGCAGTATTAAATCCACTGGAAATCATGACATGACGTGAAACTCCAAATTCTGAGCAACTAGACCCTCAAAAGCCCCTCCCTCCACATCCTCGTGCTATTACTAATTAATATTAGATACAGAAACAGGTTAATTGCTTTTTGGTTAGTTGCTCGCTGCTGAGAAAGGATTTTTACGTGACACACACATTTCACAGCCCATCTAGGAGATTGCTTTAGTGCCCAACATTAAGCCAGCCCCTGAGAGGCCACTCTGCAAGTGAGATCCCAACAAGTCTATCCAGACTAGTATTTCAGATGTCTCTGGTATATCTCTAAACAGAGCCCTGCCCTAGTGAGGTTCTCAGCTGATGTGAATGCCACCACACCAGTGGCAGCACCATTAAGTTATATCTGCTGCATGGACAGGTTTTCCCTCAAGCTGCCTTCATCTTGCTATTTTCTACTAACGGATCATCCTTCAGGAAGCCATACAGCTGTCACAGTTTCACTCTAGAAGTGCAAACTATTGCTGTATATTAAAAAAAAAAAAAAAACCAAACCCTGAAGCAGTGCAAGCAGAAAAACCTGATGAAAGAGAGGCACCAAGCATTTCTAACCAGAAATTTATTGTGCCATGCGGAACAATCACAACTTAAAGCTGTTAAGTCATTGACAACTGCACTGAAAAAAAGGAGTATTTTTCCCTAATTTCCCAGTAGTTAGACTTTCTGTTTCATACTGCAGCTAGTATTTCCTTCACCTGCTCAGAATTCATTCGTAGAATAATTAAAACAAAGCCCTTTCTAGGGATATGATCCTAAAGCATGTCACATGGTAAACTTCCTCAAATATTAGTAGGTCCTAAGCATTCCTGCTGACAAGCAAAAATTGGTATTGTTGTTTAGAACCCTGTTTGTGAATTAACTCCATGGCTAGGGAGGCTACAAGAGATTATTCTGAAATAAATTTGTCTTAACTGATTATTATTACTCAACCAGGGCCCATAGCTTCACTGTCATTTACTGTATAATGGTTACAAAAATCCAGAGACTAAACACTGCTTATGATCAAATGGATCTTATTATATATAAAATTAATGCCAGGCTGAAATGTATCATA
>VZTQ01006369.1:0-17210 GCA_013400755.1 Pelecanoides urinatrix | reverse complement strand
TACTGTGGTACCTTTTCATTCTCTGCTGAAAAGCAGGGCAAGCAAAAGCAACTTAATCTCACTTAGTCTGTGGTAGGCACAAAAAAGAAACGTTATCTGTGCTCTAAAAGGTTTTGTGTGAACGGAAATCTGAGAGAATTGAACTTTGAGTTAGTTAAATCTGGCTTGTCTTCTCCCTTTGGGTCCTCATTATCATGATGTTTGCTAACAGAACAGTTGGAAAAGGAGATAATGGCCTGGGTGGCTTTCAAGAAGAACCAAAATTAAGAGTAATATTGTTGCACGAAGTGTTGCATGGGAGAAGTTTTCATCTACATTTACTCATCAAGAAGGAGATAAAGCACAATGTACAACAGAAAATTCAAGGCAAGGTATCCATTTTCAGGCAAAGAAGGTTAAAAATGTAAGACCTAAGTGGCCAGCAAGGCAAACTCATTGCTACATTATCTGGTCGTACAGCACCTTGCACACAGTCAGATCTCTGTCATCAGGGCTCAAAGTTTTTATATGGTGCAAATAAATTATAACGGTATATGTGAACATAACACCTTCAGTCTGCATTCATGGTAGCAAATGCTCCACAGAAATCAATCAAAGCCATCCATCATTTATAACAATACTGACTATAAGAAACACCTTCTCCACTACTACTTGCCTTCCATACACTGAGGGCTTTCACACTGTTGACTTGGATGTGTCATAGTCCTTTTACTTCAGTTCCGACTCAATATTCTGATGCAACAAGTCAACAGATCCTTCTGCATCAAGTACTGATATTTATCCATTCCCACGAGGTGCTTCATTATAAGGAGATTAGACATATACACATATATATGTGGTTTTATGTGTTTGTGCATTGGTATGTATGTACCTACGTACACAAACAGAGCGAGACATGTAAGACAGAGTATCTGAATGTGTAAGAAGAAAGTATCATAAATTAATCCCTATGTGGAGCACCTGCAATGTGTAAAGCTACTTATCTAGTCCTGAAAAAATCCAGGACCAAGAGCAAATTGAAAATTAAACACACAAAAAAACAATACAAATGACTTCTGCTGTAGAAACGTAGGCTATTTTTATACTACTACACTATATATTAATTTTTTACTATTTGCAACATTTTATTTTCTAGTTGCAGATATGCATTCTCCCCCTGAAAATTAATAAAAGTAAAATGCATGCTCAGAAGAGCCCATGAAAAACAGAATCGTTAAGAGTTCTGATCAAGTTCTAACTACAATTCATATAACCAAGATGAAGTCTAGAAAACAATGTGCCCCTTCTCCTTCTTTCCCATAGACATATGGATGGAGAAGCTGATTACATTTTTATATTACAATGTATTGTGAAATGTAGGATATCCCTGGATGTAGAACAGTCACCTCCTATCAATGTCATCACCTCAGCTTCTGCAGAGAGACTGAGATACAGCAGAGATGTGGATAAAAGACTGGCAAAGTCTATCTGAATAATTTGGCCTAGGAACTAGGCAGTAACTATCATTCATGATGCAAATGCTGTTAACAAAGCCACCATTTATGATTTTAATCTCCAAGCATGCACAGATGTGACTAAATTTATATAAACAATTATAAAGGATATGACTTGCTGCCCAGAAAACTTACTCAGCTCTTCTTCAAACCTTGTACTACAGTCCTTCAAATAGGCTAAATTTTGCTTATAAAGTGTCCCACCCATGTGAATAAGACTATTCAAGTGACAAACATTTTTCTCAGAACCAGCTCTCAAAAAGAAAATATGATTTCTTACATATGTTAACATTTTTGCAAATCAGGGCTAAAGATATCTCAGGCAAACCTTTGCTGTAGCACTTGCTTTTCTGTTAGAAACCACTTGCAATATAGATAATGCTACTAATATTTAATAAAGGCATATCATTACTTTCTCTGCTTCCAGAAAAATGTCATTTACTTCAAAGATGTACATGAACAAAGTGAACAAAGTACTCCTGTTTAATCAAAACATGATAATTAACAGGAGTCCAAGTACCATTATATTGGGAACAAGAATAGCAGGTAGTGATTTCACTACTCTTTCAAGTCCAGGATTGTGCTACTGAGTGGGAGGATCTGACAGCTACGAATTTACTTCTTGTCATTTCAAGAGGGAGTAATTAACAAGTTGACTACACCTGCGTGGCTATTAGCCTGGATGGTGCCTTGGATTTAGTAAGGTGTAGATGGCTGCCGGCTTCCATGAAAGAAAGGTTAATGGAGACATATGTCCTGTGATGAAGAATTTTGAATTGAGCATAATAAATCATCTACCTCTAGGAAACCATAACATTGGAAGCATCTCCAATTTCAAAAATCATTTAAGGAACATTTGTACAAATCACTTTATACAGGGAATAAGTAAGCAAGTTTTCAACTGGTGACCCTATTTACGGGTTGCAAGTCTCACTTCAGCTCCTTCTTAGTTCATTCTCCTAATCATAATTATCATCACTGTATGTGGGTTGTGATACCTATAACAGAACCACTGGGCTAAAGCCACAGAACGACTTAGGTGTTCACTACGACTTCAGTCATCTAATTCCCAGGACGTTTGAAACTCCTCAGTTGCCACATAACATGACGTTCCACCCTTTAGCCCTAAGAACCTAGGCTTTCTTTACAGTATTTCACATGTGAGAGCATTATTCATCTGACTAACTTGAGATGCAGATGNGGGTGAGATGAATCATGCTCTAGAACTTCAGTACATTTATGTTATGGATTAGAAACCACAATCTGCATGTGACTTCACTGTGGTTTATAGTTCTGGATAAACATATAAACTTTCCTGCCTCAACGTCACCAGCCAGATGGACACTTTGCTCACACTTAAATCCAGTGAGGATCTATAGACTAGGAGCTGAATTCCCCAGATTATTAGAGTAGCTCAATCCAATGAAAGTGTGTATATGAAACGCTACTAAAAACTCTACAGTTGTTAAGAACCTAAGAAGGAGCTGTTGTCCCAAAAAAATCAAAAACACCGGTTGCTGAGATAGAGGTCTTCTGCCTGTATTAAACTGATATGAAAAAAAAATAAATAGCCNCCTAAGAAGGAGCTGTTGTCCCAATTTTCTGATAGGTCAGTGTTTGGAGTATCACTGTAGGCCTGAAGTGAGGCCTGAAGAGCTCAGCTCTGAGAATAAGCTCTTGTGTGATAAGAAGAAGCACTCTTCAACTCCTTTTGCCACTTCAGTTTATTAGGTGGATCAGTTAGAGACTTGGTGAATCAAAGCAGGGAGCGAGGATTGTTGGATTGAGGCAATCAAAAAATACCAGTTGCTGAGATAGAGATCTTCTGTCTGTATGAAGCTGGTATGAAGAAAAAAAAAAAAAAAAAAAAGCTTATTTTGTGTAGAACAGACAAAAATATTTTAACAATGGTTTCTATTCTTGGCTTACTCTTTCCTGATTCTGAATGTGGTAGATAACATTATAAAAGAATTCTAATTCAATGGTTTCATTATTATCGTTACTGCTAATATTACTATTATTAAACAATATACCACAGAAATGTTTTGATATTGTCACAGTTATGAGAAAAGGCTTTTTTTCCTTCCTAAATTTTCATCTGGCTAATCAGTGCTTAAGAATAGCAACCACAAGGTCACACTTCTATACAGTTTTTGGTTATTTTTCTTCTCTCTATGTTTAGCAGATATGCAATTAAACTCAGAGGTTTCTAGGAGGAATAGAAGGGTTATATACTGTGCTTTGATCCTCCATTGACACTTTATTCAGTGGAGAAGAGAGGATGGCCAAGGCAGGAATATATCTTACTTCTAACAAAAAGAGAGTTAATGGAGGATAGAAAATAATAAGTATGAAACATTAACAGTTAAGGGGTATTGAAGCTTTTTTGCACATGAACACTTTTCTCTCCTGTTCCAGCCATGGTAGGCAGATGTTGGGCAGAGATGTTTGAGGAATAGAGTTGTTCATCTGTTTTCTTGCTTTCAGAAACAAAGAAGAAAGGGAAGTCAGATCACTGGCCAGACTATCAATTAAGGTCATTCAGATTAGGTAAATGATCCAAATGAGAATATAAAAAGTAGAGCCATAGAAGATCAACAGTCCATCTAATCCATTTTCCTCTTTTGGAGGGTGACCAATAGCCCAGGAAATCCCACAATGATTTTTGGCACATTCTCAGCTTCCAGTTATTTGCACTTCAAGAGCCCTTCTAAACGGAAAGCAGCATCTTTGTTTTTAACAGCCCTTGATGGACTTGCTCTCTCCAATAGTTTACCTAAATATTTTTTGAATCCATCTACATTTTTGGCACAGGTAATTATCCCCACTGTCTTTAAGAACAGATCAACTTAGGAAGGAATATTGGCTCTCAGGCTGATGTCTGAGAGTGATTCTGCATGAGATGGTTGACTCAGTTTTCACATCTTACCTGTCCCAGAAATAAAGGGATCTCTTTTCTCCTCTTTCATCCCCACTTATACTCCCATTTCCTCATAGATGGTTCTACACTATCCCTTTTGCCACTTTTTAAACTTGCTGAATTGTTTTTACTAAAATGATTAAACTCACTAACCTGGTAGACAACTATTCTGTGTCAGGGCGGCTTAGTTTTCTTCTGGACTACTGTTGAATCAGCCTGCAAAATTGTCTGATGAATGCCAAGAGAGCCAATAAGGCTGGGAGAAGGGCAGAGATGAAGAGTGGGACTTCCTTCTTTTCCACACAAATGAGTTGTTGGATTTTGGCTCATCCCATCTCGCAAAACTACAGCCTATTGCAGAGCTTCCAAACTCTGTTCCTAGTAGGTGATAGTTCATGCATCATTCCTTGTTCGTGATTTAGGGTAAAGAAATTAGACATCTCTAGGTTTCCTCTATACACTATTTCTTTCCCTGAGACCTCACCGTGTGCTGCCGAGACTCGTAACTGTAGCTGCTGTCTGGTACCACTGTGTCTGAAGTGAATCTGCTAGCGTAGCTTCTGTGTTCTGTTTTCTAAGGGCATGAGTGATGGGCACAGACAGACAACTGCATTTCCAAGGCTGAACTGCAAGCCTAAATGCCCATCAAGGTGTTCTGATTAACCTCCAACCTTCGAGCAGCTGTTCAGTGAAATGAGAGGGAGCAAAAGACAACTGTAGGAACAGCTCTCTGGGCCACCTACTCCCTAGAAGGACGTAAGACTGCATTTGCTTCTCTGCTATTGTTTCTATCAGAGATATTAGGAAGGGAAAATTACTAGATTAAGCACTGTTTCCCAAGTTTCTGAAAATGCTAAGTGACAGTGAGCTGTCACCTGGTGTAAACAGCCCTGAAATAATTGCATGATGAGTTGCATTTGTAAGAAAATATGAATGTGACAAAGCAGTAGTAGACATTGAGAGTATGCCCAGGATTTTAGATGTGATTCATCTTGACTATGGACAGGGAAATGTAATTGGTTGCTTTGGCTATTTCTTACATGAAGTCTGCAAACCGTTTAGGACTGAATAATTGGCTTATTAAAGCAAAGTCCCAAGAAAAAAAAGTTTAACAGCAGAGCTAGAGACCACGTATCTGAGTAACACAACATATTTAGAATGGGACCAGACTGTTTCATTAATGAGGAAAATACTGAAGTTCTCAACAGAGGAAGGGGTAAAAAATCAAAGCTCATCTTGAGCTGAGAATGCATCAAAGTTAGAGGATATAGCTCAGACTGAAATGTTGAGAGATGATCCAACTATCATTAATCTGCTCTTTAGAGGGAAACTACCAACTTTACAAAGAATTCTTCCCAAGAGAATTGGGATATTTTTTTATAATCAATTTGTTTTCATCATAGAGAGAAAGATCTGCTATGGTTTTCCAGTCTCCATTCTCCATGGCTTCANGATTTTGGCTCATCCCATCTCGCAAAACTACAACCTATTGCAGAGCTTCCAAAGTCTGTTCCTAGTAGGTGATAGTTCATGCATCATTCCTTGTTCATGATTTAGGGTAAAGAAATTAGACAGCTCTATACTAGGTCTCCTTTATACACTATTTCCTTCCCTGAGACCTCACCGTGTGCTGCCGAGACTCGTAACTGTAGCTGCTGTCTGGTACCACTGTGTCTGAAGTGAATCTGCTAGCGTAGCTTCTGTGTTCTGTTTTCTAAGGGCATGAGTGATGGGCACAGANCAGACTGAAATGTTGAGAGATGATCCAACTATCATTAATCTGCTCTTTAGAGGGAAACTACCAACTTTACAAATAATTCTTCCCAAGAGAAATGGGATTTTTTTTTTTTTTATTCAATTTGTTTTCATCATAGAGAGAAAGATCTGCTATGGTTTTCCAGTCTCCATTCTCCATGGCTTCAAATAATTTCTATTTTCCTCCATGGCAGGATATAATAACAACACTAAGCACAAGGTATTTTGTTGCCTCATTGATATCTAAACTAACTCTTTGATATCTAAACTAACTGAGCAGCTTAGGCACTTTTTGCATTCTTAATTTATTAATACTACTCCCTCCTTTTCTATTAATGTTTTTTTTTTTAATCTTACAGTGGGAGCACCTGCATTGCTAGACACATGCTAATGTTCTTTCTTTTGCCACCTTAACAAGGATTCTGCATGGCAAGTCCCAATCTGCATTTTCCTCCCTTCACTGCAGGCCATCTATCCAGACGCTCTAAGAGATATCATCATGATCTGTGAAGGCTCTTGTTCTGACAAGCTGTCAGGGAAGGCACTGCAATTCAGATTCAGGCACCTACATTTAGACAGTTACAAAATATGTGTCTAAATGCAAGGTAGGTATCTACAATCCCCTTACACTTAATGGAAGTATAGACTCTATTCAGTTGCCCACACATGACTCTTGCTATTTGATACGCTCTCAGGAATCTTGTCTGACTTTCCTTTACTGGACTAAAAGGGCTCTGGTGCCCTGTCGGTCCTGTGTCACATCCACAGGGCGCCAGATGATGATGACACAAGTCCTGTGGGAGATCCACAGCATTCTGGATCAGGAACCTGAACACAAGCAGGATACTGTAGGATGTCTCAAATGGCTCTCGAAGCCTGTGATAAGGGAAATGAACAAAGACCTAAATCTCCACTCCTATATCTCCCTGAATCCCACAAAACCAGAAGCTAAATACACAGCTCATGTGCAGACATTTTAATTTAGGTGTCTGAATGTAAGGCTTAGTCCTAACATAGTAGGCATAATCTCTGTTTGCTCTTCTTCACGTACGTAAGTCAAAATGCTTTATACTGAAAGTATTAACCTCTTAATGTGACGTATGATGCAGATAATACCAGCAGATAGAAAAATGAATACTAATAACAAAACATGGGTTTAGGATTACGGTTCAAATGCATATACCTGTAATCTTATATATTCTCAATTTTTTTATTTTAAATTATGATGAATACGGAACACAAACAGGCAATTTAGCTATGTCTACACAATCAGTCTGACTACCCTTGGAGACAGTCTTTGAAGACAAATTGTACTGGTTCCAGATCATTTTGTATGATCATCCAGTCTCAGATAAGGCTACTAAATGGGTATGGAGAATGATGAATGAAAGACAGTGGTGACTATTTAGCTATCAATCATATTAGTTTTTTGTAAAACAATAATTTTGGAGCTCAAATCCAGTTGTGGCTTGTTCAGTCCAATCCAAATGTTTTACCTTCTATGGACAAATGAGAATGAAATTAGGGATGGAGTATACACGTATACACGTCTTAGATAATAGTAGAAATGATCTAGAAACCTTTTGTACCCTAACAATGAATTTGAATAGTACTTTTATGGGAAGATGTCCCTCTCCTGATCTAGTAGATGTGTCCCACCTTTGTCTTCTTTCACTCTGTCATTACTAATGAGTTCGTATTTCCCTTGTTTTGTCCTTTTTCATTTTTGTGCCTTGAAAACAGATATTCTATTCTTTACCACACAGATGTTTTTTGGTATGCATTATACAACCTTAGAATATTTTCAGTCACATTTTATCTTTTTTCTCAAATTCACCCACGCATTTCCACCATCTTATTAAAGATGAGTTTAAATGTGTTTTATTTGATGCATTGGTGAATGCATTACTTCGTCAGGAAACCTCATGGAAATTCATGTGCTTAATGTTAAAGTGCCTCCCATCCCACACCCATTTCAATTAAAGTGTGACATTGACACAGCCTTAATACCCTCAACTGCTCATTTGACACAATCTCATGCAGTGATATCTCACCAAAACAGGAAGCTGCTTTCACATCTCATTTGCATTATGTATTCATTTTAAGATTAGTCACATGGCTAATGAACATCTTGGAGGCTGTCCAGTTTGCTACACTATGTCATGCTTCCTTTTCTGCCGCTCTACTTGCATTAACTCTCTTTGATATTGCCAAAGACTGTAGAGTGTAAATTGCTCTTATCCATTTGTTCCAGAAAATTATCACATCCACTGCCACTTGGAAATTGTTCCCATTGTTGATTACAATTAAATATTAAATGTGCACTGAAATAATTTCATTTTCATGAAGTGCTAACCTCTGAAATTTTGCCCATGTACAGGCTAATACTAAAAGAATTTCCTCCTTCCCCTCCCCATTTACTTACAAAAATAATATGTTTCTGTCTCAAAATTCTGAACCACAATGTTTGTATCAAGCCTAAAATACAGTCATTATTCCCACTTTATTTTGAAGTGGCAATAAACTCAAAGTGACGGCATTAAAATTAGCACTTCAGATAGCATTTAACTTTTTAATCAATGTTTACTGTATATTTTAAACAAATACTGACACATCTATTTGTGTATTTATGTGTACGCACATTTGTTTATGTCTGTATATAATGTCTGCAGTCTGCGTTTCTCAAAATCTTATCAGCTTTTCCAAGCTAGGACAACTAGCTAAAACAAAAGACAGTTTCATACATCAGAAGGGACCATTTATTGTAGTCATTTATTTTGACATCGTATGTCTGATCCACAGTGTGCAGATGACTTCTCTGAATAAATTCCTATTGGAACAAAAATGTGCCACTTATTTACAAAAAAAAAAAAAAAAAAACAAAAAACAAACAGAACAAAAAGTAGCCTCTTCCCCCAAATAAATCCATACTAGTCTTTAAAAAAGTCTTCGACTTAAAAAAGTGTTGGACTATCTATCACCACATCCAGGAAATTCTTCAAAAGTATAGATACGCCTTCTATAAATGATAAACACAGAAGGGAAAACATGTAAATAAGTCTAAATCTATTTGCATAGCTCTTTTAGGATCAAAATTAACACATTTGAAATGTATGTATTTGACATACAAATCTATGAGCACATATATCATATAAGGTAGCAACTGAAATATCCTCTCAAGAAAAATTGCATCATCTCACAGGAGCAGCAGCTTTCTGTGATCAACAAGATCCCCTGTAATCTTTCAAAAATGTCAGTGGATAACAGAAAAAAGTTCTAAGTACAAAGCACCATTATATTGGAGTTGTATATTTCTACTCTATTGCTAGAGTCAGTGTAGCAAGGGAAAACTCTAATGCATTAGTAACATTATCTTGAACCACAATGAAAAGGAATGACAGGGAAAAAAAATGTTCCTAGGGACTGTCACAAAAAAGGGAAAAATAATGCCTCTGGATTTTTAAAGCTACATGATTATTACTGCACAATGTTTAGGATAAATTCCGAAATGTGTTTTTGGAGGGAAGCAGAAGTGGGAAGGGGAAGAACATTTGGCAGCATATTAAAGTGAAAGGACTCCTTTGTATTCTCTGGTCAGTAATAGTAAGCAATTTTCACCATAGCCTCATGTTGGATGAGACGAAAGAGAAATATATTCTCATCTTTAGATTCCCTTGAAAGCTCTCTGTCTTATCAGTTTACAGATGAAGTATAACACAAAAATAAAATAAGGAGAAAAAAAAAATCTTCCAAAAATCTTCAAAAGTCAATTGCCCATGGCTATGCTTCTATGGAGCAAGGAATAGGTCAGGACACAAAATGTGATCTTTATACCAAAAGAATCAAACTTCAGAACATTTCTTAGAATTGAAAAGATTTGGGCTTTTATGAAATAGAATATGAAAACCTGCTGGCAGCCATTTATTTTCAAGTCAAAGCAAACACTATTGTAGATTCCTTGTTTCAGGTTTTTTATGTGTTCCTAACTGATCATACAAGAAGGTTTTGTGGATCCTTTGTACGGACTGAATGGTTTGGTTCTGCTTTTCAACTAGAATATCAACCAGATTATACCAGTCCTATGCTCATGTGCTTTGGGAATGGTTTATTGTCCCCTTTCTTCTTTACCTAGATGCAAATGTATTTCACAAGAATCTATAGAGATGAAAAACAGCTGAAATTATTATTCCACTCCCATGTCAATGCTTAAGGTGGACAATGAAGAGTTAAAATGGACAAAGTTGTTATAAACATTTAGGAGCCCCAGGGGTCACTGAAATCTTTCCTGTAAAACAGAAAGTGATAGACTTCTGGGATTTAAAATACTATGATGTTATTTACAAAAGACCCTCCATTTTACACTCCCCCACCCCCCCATTTCTATTAGGACAGCTCCTAGAAAAAGTCCCATCAAACGCAAGGAAGTACAGCATCAATTCTGTCAGCGCTACCTACTTAAATCATGGCTAAATTCACACAGTGAAGTATCGTGATCACTACTGCCACAATTTCACACCATAGAAAACAGAGAATGGAGTGCTAGTGCAAGAAAATTAGGAAAAATATGTAGGTATTTATTAGATTCTTATGTCCATGTAAAGCAAAAGAAACAATAGACCTTATCTTAAAGCTCAGCTGGAGCTTTATAGTAGACTCAACAGGTTGGCTAATATGGAAAATCCATGGATTATCATCCAAACACTTCATAGAACTTTTTTTGTTACTTCCAGAGAATATCACCCTCTCAGTGACACCTACGGAAACTGTTGTTCCTTTAAATGCCCAAAGACAAATAAAACCACGGGTAGGCAGAATACGTTATTTCCAAAGAAGTACAGTAAAATCTGAGGTCAGTTCGCCCAGAGAGGTTCAGGACAGCTAAACAGTTCCATAAACAGGATACAAATTACTGCGGAATGAAAGTAGCCTAAAATGCATGACACAAAAGAAAGGCAATATACTGATATCCAGAGAGATCAGTGATCTCACATACAGCTGAAAAGCTACGTTCAATTTTCTGCTTTGCCATTCCGCTGGAGTGAAGGTCCATTTTATATGCGGCCTGTTTTTTTCTTTCCTCATCCTCTGCTGCTGGGTTACTGTGAGAAACAAAACTCTGACTAGACAGATCACTGTTCTCCCCCAACATAACTTCCCCATGACACAAAGCATCTGTTCGTGGCTAGCTCCTTGCGACCTTCAAGGAATAACATGTCCTCTAAGCAACTCCTGGCATCAGCATAGTCTTGGCCCTGGATATGCTTATTCTGGATCAGCTAATATTTTTTTAGTTTAAAAAATAGTTAAAATATGCCTATCAGTGGATGTACAAAAAAACATGAGATGAATTCTGTGATTTGAGACCAGGGGCTCAAAAGTAGTAAAAGCAATCTCAACAGTATAAACATTTTCAGTGTACTGAGATTCTTAAATGTATTTGTTTGTTGTTACAGGTCAGATAAGAAATTATTCCTTCTGTTTGATTTTTAGTTTTGTGTCCAATTTTGAGGGGTCATACCACATATTTACCCAAGAGGAAACATATGTACTTAGGTTATACTCTGCTGTTTAGTACATGTTTTAAAGCATGAATAGAAATAAACCTTTCTCAGGATGTCCTCAATATGTTCTGAGAGACAGAAGTGCTGAACAGATAAAAGTGTCATAATTCCAGTTCTGCCTCTAACCAGCTGTGTGAGTTTGAATTCAATATTTAATTTCTCTGTTCCCTATTTCCCTCTCTCTTCTCCTATTTAGAGTGTTGGTTTTACCAAGTAGAAGCTGTCTTTTAGTCAAGGAGACCTTCATCCTGATTAGGTCCTCTAACTATTCCTGCAGTATGTACTTATAATGCATGACAAGCTTTCCTTCTCTTTATGATTATCTATTATTCATATTGTGGTAGTGTCTAGAGACCAGTAAGTTAAGATTATGACAAGATACAATATATGAATAAATACAGATGGCAGGTGGATAGTTAATAATAAAGATGGGTGTATGTACATAACTTAATTGTGTTAGTAACTACTAATGCTCCTCTTTTCCAATTAGATCTAATGATTATTTTTTTCCTGAGTGCAACAAATGAATTTGTAACAATTCCATAGTAGTTTTGCCTTCTTTAGAGTTGACACATCTCATTTTTATTTTGTAATATTTTTAATAGTTATAAAATTATTAATGGCATGAAGAGTTTATACATCTTTTTTTTTCATTACTAAAATACTACAATTTACGAGGAGTTAATATCCAGTAAATGTGGAATACTATAGAAATAATAAATTAAAAGACATACTACCACTAGGTGCTCTACTTAGCAATGCAGTAATTCTATACAAGTTAAACTGGAGTTTGAAATATTTGAAAATTTCAAAGATAACAAAAAATTGTTTTGGCTGAGGGAGTCAGAAAAACCTTTTTTTTTTTTTTTTCAAAGCAATCTTTGTACATGTTAATATTTTTAGTGCCTCCCACTTATCAGGCCCAGATTCTGCCATCTTCTCCTAGGTATGACTAAATATTACACATGGATAGTCCCTATAAATGCAAGGGCTTTTTAGTATAAGTAAAACTAACTAATAAACCACCCTTAAATGAATAAACATTCAGTTCTGCTGATTTCTACTTCGATGTGACGTACATTTTTACTACATTCATTGATATTAATGATTATAGTAGTGCCCAAAAGATGCTCAACAACAAGAAAAAACCCAGCCTTTTGACAACCATTCTTGACATCATAGAGTCACAGAATGGTTGAGGTTGTCAGGAACCTCTGGAGGTCATCTGGTCCATACCCCTGCTCAAGCAGGGCTACCTAGAGCAAGTTGCCCAGGACTATGTCTATACAGTTTTGAGTATCTCCAAGGATGAAGACTCCACAATCTTTCTGGGCAACCTATGCCAATGCTCTCCTGTACTCAGGAGCCCAGAACTGGACATGGTAATCCAGGTGTGGTCTCCACAGTACTGAGTAGAGAGGAAAGATCACCTCCCTCAACCTGCTGTCAATGCTCCTCCTAATGCAGTCCAGGATACCATGAGCCTTCTTTGCTGCAAGGGCACATTGCTGGCTCATACTCAACTTGGTGTCCACCCGGTGTCCAGCAGGATGCGAACAGATGATACCCAATACAACAGGAATCTGGGGCTGTTCAAGTCATTAAATTACTTGGGTTTATACTCTGTAAATATCTTCCAAATCTGTACCCAACTTAGAAGGGGGAAAAACATTTGAAATGTTTTAATGAGACACAATTTTTGCCACAGCCATTTTGCATTAACTGATTTAGAAACAGAAATTCAGTTCAGTCAACCAGAATTCATTCCAGATCTTTCTTCCAGCTCAGACTGTCCCATTGTACTCCAGCCACATAGTCATGCAATGGTCAGCATCTAGAGATGATGACTTTCAGTGTAATGCAGATACATGTGAATATTTATCATTACTTAAGGTTACAATGCAGGTAAACCCAATGGTGTTAGCAGAGTATGTGATCCCAGAGCACAACTCCAGTATATTAAATTCAGTAGGCACTTGATCTTTCTAGAGAAGGTCAACTAAGAGTTTAAAAGTGGAAAACAGTAGTAAAATAACAAAACTTTAAAAGACACACTCCAGACTGGAGTCTTTACATTATTTAAGTATTTTGAAAGATTGCTTTCTATCTTGTAAGATTTTCAGTTTCTGTGATTATAATTGCACAGGCATTAATAGTTACAGAGCATGAAGCCACAAATCTGTTGTTGAAAGAGATTTTGTACAAAGCATTTCAGGAAGAAATAACTGTGGTATAACCATGACACAATTTAATTTTCAGCACAAAATTAAGGTTTAATCTAAAGTTTACAAACCTTGCTTCTATCTAAGTGCTATTTAGAAGCAACTTCTTATTGTATGGCAAGCTTGAATAGGCAGAGAGGTTGAAGAAGAGAATACTCTCTACTCACCTATAGTTGGATCATGATAGTCAGGGAACCGATGACTTATGAACTGCATTGTCATTGCTGGAAAGGAGAAAGACAGAGGGAAGAAGAAGGAATTATATTACTGTCTTTAAATGACAACAGGGAAAAGAACAAGCAGAGAATTCACTCATCCAAGTATCAGCTTAGAAAGTGAGTCAAAAGTCAGTCTTATGTCTAAAGCTGCAAGAATGCATTGGCATCACAGTGATAGCTAAGAACTGATAAATGGAAAAAAAAAAAATCAACTTCTTTATTTGTCTTAATTTCTTCCTTTGTAAACTGCATTTTATCAATTGCTGTATTAAAATGTTACATCTTTTTAACACTTGGTAACTACTGTTAACCTGATATTGTCTACAGATGAAAATTGTCATGAAGAAAACATAAAATGTAATTTATAAGACTGATTTGTAAAAGTTTTTATGATGTTACAAAATGCCACTAACTGCAGTACCTGATCTGATTTCTGATGCATTTTAGGAATACCTAACTCATTAAACTTGATGCAGCAGACAAATGCTTCTGTTTCTCCTGAACATTGTTTTATGGCTGAATACTACCTGCTTTCAGACATTTTGAGAAAGTTACACAAGTCTTCAGAAAAATTGCTTTGCATCATTTGGAACACGTGGCACTCTGGAAGTGAAATTCCAATTTAGGTAGAAAGCCAGAAGCATTCATATCCTGTCCAACCATGAGTTTCCAACGTGTCGTCTAAAGTTCATGGACTTTGAATAATTAACAAAAGTAGGCTTGCATATTCAATGGTTACAGTCATACCATCAGTTATCAGAACAATATGGGAAGATATGTTATCTTTGATGTCTTTCTTCAGGAGTTTGAATCTCAGCTCATTTGAAAAGTAAAGGAATCTACCTAACACTGAGAGCTGTGAAAAAAAGACCTTCAAAAGTGAAATAGGTGAATTCCAATTGAACAGAAGGGAAAAAAAAAAGGACCCAACAGATTTTTTAAAAATATTGCTTGATTTTTAAATCAATTTCATTATTTTAATTTTTCATGGTTTTTTTAATGCCTGCATTAAAATTCCACTATAGTTCTTATGTGGCCATTTGTTTAAAAAAAAGTACCCTACCTGAATGATAACTATCAGTCACAACAAGTTAAACCAAACATGAGATTCTGCCTTATGTCTTGAACATCTCAGGTACCTTCAATAGCAGAGGTTATGAACAAGAACAGTGACATTTTAAAAATTCTGCATATAAATACATCAATTTTTAAAACAGCATTGTTTTAGTTTAATGTTTGTCCTTATATTTTCAAGAATCAGGGAGTTAAGGAGATAGTTTTACAAAATGATACAGACAAGTTGTATTGAACATTTATTACCATGTTAATAAATTATTGCATCTTTAGTGTAGACAAATATAAATGTTAAGAAGCAGCATTATAAATTCATAGTAACTCAGAGAGGGTAACTGTGTAAAAAAAGCTCATTCAGTCTATACATATTATAGGGGAATAAATCTACTTGCAGAGATACTCATGTCTTCTATTATCTGTTGTCAGATGCATTACTTTTAAGTACTGTGTATGTTTGGACACTTTCATTTCCAGGACACCTGTTTTTTTAATCACAACAGATTTTTAGGCACCTCCATCTGATAACTGTTAGTGGTTTATGAAGAATAAATTGATGCCTAATATGATCTGCCTAGTTTGCTCTGAGAAGCTGAGGCAGCTAGCAGAGATGCTGTTCATATGGTTTATGCCTACACATTTTGAGCTTTCTGAGGGCCCATACCACAAATGAATTCAATTTGTTTCACTACCTGCTGGTTTTTCTTGCCAAGCTTTTTTTTTTAAAAGCAAACTACTCTGTATCTGATCTAATTCTGTTTCCTTTTGGAGCTATGCCTGCGTCACAAAATCTGTTGTTACAACTGAAACAGAAATTCTCAGAGGATACCCAGAACTAATGGTAAAC
The DNA here is from genome assembly GCA_013400755.1 of Pelecanoides urinatrix. Classification (NCBI taxonomy): domain Eukaryota; kingdom Metazoa; phylum Chordata; class Aves; order Procellariiformes; family Procellariidae; genus Pelecanoides; species Pelecanoides urinatrix. The sequence goes on along the minus strand of VZTQ01006369.1, from coordinate 1,123 downwards.
ATTTTTCCTCTCTCCTGAGACAGCCCCAAATCAATACATATCCTCATTACATTCACAGGATCTAAGAGGACTGAAATAATTTGGAAGCATCATAGTGACTTTCAACTGTAAGGTGCAAAATATTAGCCACTGAGACGTGTAAAATTTATATCTCCCAGACCACTCTGTGTGTGTGAATATGCATCGTCAAAATTTTCACAGGAACCTAGGCTGCACACAGTGCTTTAGAGGCAGATCTGAAGAGGAACTTATGTCTTGTCATGTCAAGCGCAACAATACTGACCTGTATACACCTGACCCTAGTCTCAGTCCAGAGCTCTACATGAGCTGACTTGGCTATAGCTAAAATGAATCTGGAGAGGTACAGAATTTGAGAAGGGTGTTCACAGAAGCACTCTGTATGAAGAAATGAAAGCATCATAAAATGAGCTGGCTAGGAAAATGGTGAATAAAAGCATCCTTTTTTACGCTTTTTGTCCCACAACTGCTTCCATGACAGCCCTTTGGCAAGGGCTCCTCCTAATCACCAGGGTAAGGAACCTCTTTGGCCTCTTTAGTGCTTGTCACCTCTTGCATGGGGATCAGCACTCTGTCCCAGAAATAGGTTACATGGTTTTGTTTTCTCAGACAGAAGGGATTGAGGTACAGTGTCTGATCTTTTTAATCACTGTATTACAATGTAAAAGAAGGAAACTGGGTATAAGAGGTGGGAATTGCAACCCATCTTCCTCTGTGTGTTCTTTAAAACAAGAATTAGCATCTTCTGTTAAACCCTACTGAATATTAGTGCAGCAAGCATTTTCAGAGCAGTCGTTAACAGGCCACTTTCCCTAAGGGAAAGGAACAACTAGCTTTTGGCTTTAAACAACAACCACCTTACTCCACGAGGATGGAGGAGAAGGAATTCTCAAAACATCTGATGTACAAAACTAGTTGTGTCCAGATTTACCAGACAATCCAGGCTTGGCTGCTGGACATGCAGAAATTAGTTCTGAATGACGGTCAGAAGTTGGTGGAATGCTTCCCAGAGCAAAAGAAGGCTCAATCACCGCTGGCATGTAACTACACAACTCAGCTGGAGCCTTGGGAATTGGATCTGCTTTTATACATATATATATATATA
>VZTQ01006368.1:0-129385 GCA_013400755.1 Pelecanoides urinatrix | reverse complement strand
CCATCATTAGAAATTCTGTTACTATTGTGGGGAGTTTTTTTGTTTAGTCAAATATAAACAGAGTTCAAATTCCAAATTTTTCCTGGTCACTTCCAGGCAGGATTGCTGCCTAAGCCTTACCGCCTTACTCAAGTGGTATATAACAAAAAGAAGTGTAAAGAGCACAGATTAGCCATGCAGTTCCACATCAGGCTCGAGATTTAATTCACCCAACTACTCCCTGAATCACAGGCTCTGCCTCACTAGGGAGGAAGAAGTTATGAATTGGTGAGTCACCATGCCTGGCTGCCACTTTTCCTTTAGCACTTGATACCAACTCCCACAGCACAAGGGCAAACAAGGTGAGCAACCCTCCCACAGTCACCTGCTCAGCTGCCTCTGCAGCCAGGCTGATGTAAAAAACATGTAACCACTTAAGTTTTCTATACATATCTCAGGCTATTTAATGAATATAGTACACAACATCTCACCTCCACCTTCAGTTCACTGAACAATAACATGTAATGAAGGAAAAGAGCTGCAATGTCCATCACAGTCTTGAGCAAAACAAGGTAGCTCTCTTAAAAATCAATATATAGTTACACCAGCATTACGACAATAGTAGGAATGAGTTGCTGGCCCCATGGCTGCATATCATTTCACAACCGACTTATTTCCAGGTATCACAAAAACAGCACATGAAGACTTGAAGCTTTTCTAATGCACATCGAAATGGTGACATGCTGTGTCTAGCCGTCTTATCTAGCCACAAAAAGAATCTCTGAAAGTCGCGTTACAAGTAGTTAATAACAGTCACCAAAATATTATATTCCCTGTGAAACAGCTGAGGGTTGTGTGATGCCACACTATATTTCTGGAAGATGCTCTTGCATCTCACTGAGTTATACAAAGCAACTTTCAGCTGCTTAACAGTGAATAAAGTGGAGCTAATTCAGCTTGTAAAGAGATTTACTGTATCTACATAGAAACAAAAACTTAACTATATCTGTACTCAAGTACCAGTTGTCGCTTCAGAGCACTGAAAACACCTTTCCCTACATGTTTTTTAATCCTACATAAGCCTTATACACTAAACAAGAAATATTTCCACTTTTTTGAGAAACAAAATTATAGGCCAGCAACTTAAAAATCCAGTATAAATTGTTTGTATTATTCATATTTAAATGAATTTTCCCCCATCACCGATGCAACTCAATCTGCAAAGTTACCTTCCCAGCTACAATTTATTCATTGTTGACAAAACATATTGATTTTGGAAGATTGACTTCAACATGCAGTATCAGCTGGAACAACTTTTTCATAGTTGCAGACACCGCCTCAGCCACTACTTAAATGTAAAACAAATTGCTTAACTCTTATGTCCAGAAAACCTCTTCACAAATGAAGCAGCCATGTATTTTTATGAAAAGAAGCAAACATCATCTTATGTTCTGTGCTCCTCAGGGGATGTAAGCACATTCCCTGTTCAGACACCCCCATGGTACTTCCTCCTTGTTTTTTAAATGGTAGATTTGCTGGCTGGGAAAATACCTGGAGCGGTTCCTGTGGGAGCAGCCAGGCTGTGCTCCCTGGGACGGCCTTCGTGGCCTGGGACTCGCCAGCAGGAGCCCACAGCAGCGTGAGCCGAGCGGGGTCCTGGCTGCAACGGCCCAACTGCTCCTGCAAAACCTCTCTCCCCCTCCCTTTGCTGTCACTTCTTTTTGCCTGATTTTTGTCCTCTCAGGGAATCTCCCAGCTTCCCCTTCCCAGTTCCATCAGAGTTGAAAGCCGCCCTGCTCCAGCCCAGCCTGCTGCCCAAGTGCTCTCCAGAGAGGCCTTCAGAGGGGCTTTGCCGTTTCCTCCCAGCTATCTCACTTCCCCCGGTTATCCTGCCCTCGCAGCCCCGCACGGCTCCGCTGCCCACCCCACCCTCCGCCTGGCAGGGGCTGCTCCTGGGCCGGGAGCCCGGCAGCCACACCAGCCCTCTCCACCCCGCAGAGGAGCCTTGCTGCAGCTTTCGGCTGCCTCCCCTTCCCCTCGCCCGCTCCTCTCCCCTCCTCTGGTTTGGAGGATCCCAGTGCAGCGGTGCTGAGGGACTGGCAGATCACACAGGGGCTTGTTAGCAGAGAGCCCTCCTGTAACAGACCGAGCCGTGGCCTTTTCTCAGGGAAGCTCGTGGGATTCAGGATTAGGTCCTGGCAAGCACTTGGGCACCAGCAGCGAGATGTCAGTGGGAATCAGGAAGCCACACACACAACACTGAACACCCGTGGATCCGGCCGGCTCGCTCCATCTGCGCCAGTTCCACCCCCCGCCGCTGCCCATCCACCCGCTCCCTTCCTGCGTTTCCTGGGCAGAACACCTCGTATCTGTCATTACTGGATTCCATCTAATTTATTTCAGACTCCATCCAATCTATCAGGATCATTTTGAACCCTATTCCCCAAAGGGCCTGCAAACCTCCCTGCTTGGTACCATGTGCATTTTCTTCCAAGTGAACTCTATTCCAGGGGATACTTCAAAGAAAATTTCACTGGGACTGAACAGAAGTCACAGGCTTAGAGTGTAAGTTTGCTCATGAGACTGTCATGAGGGACTGTGTCAAAACCCTTATTCAGGATACATTTATTCCTTCCCCTTTAACCACTCTGCTGCTTGCCAGAATGAGATCAGACTGACATGGCACAGTCTGTTCCCAGTAAACTTATACAGACAGTGTATCGCACTAAGATCTACACATTTGTAAAACTGACAGATCAGTGTGTTGGAACTTCATCTAGCACACCGAAGGTGAGCTGCCTGGTTGGCAATTCTGGAGGTCTGTCTCCTTTGGGAAAGGAAGTACAATATCTGCCCTCTTCCAGCCTTCTGGAAATCCCTTGACCTCCAGGTGCTCCTGAAAATATCACCCATGGAGCAGAAATCAAAATGGCTCATCCCTTAAATGCTCTTCAGTATATTTCATCAGGTCTGTTGAACTTGAACACATCCATTTATGTAAATATTCCCTGTTCTTTCCCTTTTCTCACCTGCAGTCCTCATGAAAACTCCTGGCAGTAGGCATCTGAAAGCACTTTACCCCTTTTTTCAGTAAGTTCAAAGAAAATAAGACAATGATTATTTCAACTTTTTCTGTACTTTCTACTTTTCAGGTTATTTTGTAATCGATTTCTGTGTGTTTTTCCATCTTAATCCCAATATATTAACAGAAACTTTCTCTGTGGCCTTACTTGTCCTTGCTAAATGAAATCACTTTTACACTTGATTCTCTCCAGTTCTATCCCAGCCTGCTTGCAGTATTCTTGTTATTCCTGCAGCTTTATTTTTGACTGTCTGATCATTAAAAAGCTCCTGACGCACCTGACAGTGTACCATCTTGCATTTAATGCAAGAGCTTTCCATGGCGGCTAATAAATCAGGGATCCTTGAATCCTCAATATAAGAGCATGCAAGTAAGTGATGATGGAGTAACTTGTGTGAACTAATAGCCTGGCTACGACAGGCTCTACGACAACTGCACCCATACCTGCACTGACCCTGTAGTGAACCTACAGCAGCTCACTCTTTTCTCATCACAGGGTAAGTTTCCCCGCATTTGTCATGAGCAGTTACATGCACACAGCCAGTTACCATAGGGTAGCTGCATCCTTAGCCACATTGCATGTGCACTCCTTCACTTATTGGCAATAATCTCTCATATGCTCACACCTTGTTCTTCACAAGTGATCTGACCTAACAGCTCCCTGTCTTCACTGATGTTTCTTGCTTCTTTTGGATCCATCATCCTTTTCTGCAGTTACTATATGCTTCCTTTTCTAGGAGCAGTCAGCTCTAGATTTATAACCATTTTCATGACACATGCATTCTACCATTAGGTTTTCAGTAAGCTCCTGCTCATCAAATTTTAAGTTCCTAGGCTGTTATGTTCCTGAACCATCTAAAACACAAAGCTATTCCATGAGGATGCTGGCTATCCCAAGAACCATAGAAAGCATTCGGCTGTAATATTTTTGCAACAGCTATCCAGATAACTGTGTTATCACCAGACCCTGTCCTTCAGATGCACCTAACAGCAGATAAGACATCACTAACAATCTCCCGGGGGGGTAGGGAGGAACCACACGTGAAATCCTGGGGCTCTGAGTCCAGGTCTCCTGAAAATTTATTAACACACAGAACAACATAAATCACATTCTCCCACACTCTACCCCTTCAGGGTCAAGTGCTCAGTTAATCTCCTGAAAGTCACCTACAGATCAGCTATGACTGCTGATGCATTTTCCACTTCCACACAGAATGTAAGTACAGAACCACAAAAATTTTGTCTCCGAGTTAAGAAGTTGCCAGCCTAGATCAAAGCGGATGCTGAGAGCTGCCCGGCCATTCTGGGACGGGTAATAATTTGTGATCAAGAAGTAATACCTTTTTTTTCATCAAAAAAACAAGCAAGCAGGGCTCACTTCAGGAGCATTTGTTTTCTTTATGTGGCTTCAAATGGAGCCTGGCCCTCTCTGCTCTGCACTAGCATGCTTCCTTCCAAACAGCCCTCTCAGACCACCCTGTCTCCCCTCTCCTTTGTATTCCCTACATCTGCTGCTCTGCAAAGTGAGTGCCTGACTTGCCATCACCACAGAGACAAGCATCCCAAAGCAGCGTATGACATGATTACTGAAGGATTTACAGAGCCTCCAGATGGAAATTTCCAAATAGTGGCAATTTTCCAACAGGACTCTCTTGCTCTCAAGTTACACAATATGTCAGCTGATAATAACTTTCCCTTCTGGTGTGGTGGAAGAACGTAACCTCCGCTGAGATCACACAGGCAATGAAAGCGACCTTTTTTTATTTGTTCTTGCCCTCCACACTACTCAAGAATCTGTGGTCATCACTCCCTGAGCACCTGTGCTGAAATGGCCATCTTCAAATGGAGAAACAAATGGTTATGAACTGATTTTGAACAAATCAGGTTGGAAATTACATGAGTTTTGATTATCAAAACAGCAAAAAAGCATAGTAAGGGTAAAACCCCAGCAGAGATGGAAGTGGAGCTGGCCCTGTTTATAAAGAGGATTACACAACATGGTTACCTGCAAGAGCAGGGACTGGGATGATGGGTCTGCAACCCCTTCTGATTCAGTGTGCCTAAACTGATCTTCTACAGGTGATGCCATCTGCCAAACACAGGTGACAGAGGGTGAGACCTACAGATATCAGAAAGGTATGGTAAATTTGTTTATTCAGCTATCCAGAAACTGAATAGCTTCTACAGAAGCTGTAGAAGCACAGTTAGATGACACTTTGGAAACAGAACCTGAACAAGGTAGGAGAAGCAGCTTGGAGATGCATTAGAAGAGAGTGTCCCCAAGGGAAAGTGACAGTATGAAAGACAGCAACAGAGATGCCAGGGAAGACAGAAAGCCATAGTGCCATAGCAATCCTGGACTATCAGATTTATTAAGTGTGTTGCGGTATCGCTGAGAGGCTTCCAGCAGTGAACAGTGCCCTACTATGCAAGCTAATGTACACACAGGCAGCTGACAGACAGTCCCTGCCCTAAAGAGCTCAGAATTACAGGAATGACAAGATGCAACAGGCAGATGAAGCAATGGAAGATGTAACAATCCCTGCCCACTGCACTGCCCTCAAGTCTTGGACTAGGGTAAACAGAGGCTGCAGATGAAGGTGCTATCACTTGAGAAGCATTTTTCTCCAATCAGAAAAGAATTTTGATCAATATTACTACTCACTGCGAGCAAGCATCCAGCAAAAACAGTAAATCCCTTTGCGTGAAGCCGTTTTGCCAAGGCATGTCCAAAACCTTTGTCACAGCCTGTTATTAGCACCGCCTTCCCTTCAGCCTGTGTGGGGAAAAGACAGTAATACAATACCATCACATATTGCAATGCTGCAGGCACCAGCAGCACCCAGCGACATAGCACAGGAGCAGCTTGCAGCCCTGCTGCCGGGGCCAGCCCATGTTTAGGAGGTACAATTCCAGCTGCGAGCCACAGTGGGCATATATCTGTTGGCACGCTAACCTGACTACAATTTAAAAAACAGTTTCAGTGGAGCTTCTGGTGGGTCAATCGGTGTAAACAAGATGACAAGATTCCTGTGTAGAACCACAAACTCCCAACTACTGTGAAACCCTAAATTTGTTCAATTGCCTGTCTGTAACAATTTGTGTTGCCTTGATACCCGAGCTAAACAGTAGTGCTTTCTTTCAAGTATCAGTGGCCAAAGCAGAACAGAAACATTTCAAAAGAAATTAGTGATCTACCAGCTCATAGGCATTATAAGAAAGAGCAGCACAGAAAACATCCAAATGATAGTATGTCACCTGCTTGAACTGTACAGCAGCTCTTTTAACTGCAGAGTGACTCTCTATTTTCTGTTCCCCGCCTACTCCCGCTCCATGCGGTACTTTCCACGCTGTATTTTAGCATAAGGGAATGTGAAGGTTAGAGTTTCCTTCTGAGACACTGCAGTCTTAACAGGAACAACTTATCAAGTCCTACGGTTCCCTCCTACAGTATTATTATCTTTTGACTGACGGATAAATTGAAAGAGAAGATTTGATATTCCATCTGGTATGACACAACAGGCTTGTGATAGATCTGAAAACAGAAACCCAAATCCTGAAGAGAAGCCTGTAGCGAAACACTGCTCATTCACCCTCTTTCTTTGCTTGAAAGCCATCTCTCCTGCTCTCCTCACCACAGCTGTGAAGCACTGAACTCCTAATGCTTAACGCAACCAACAGGCACCCAGCTGCAGTGCTGCACACTGCTTGAAACTGAAACCATATCCATGAGGCAATAATGTGATATAGTAATAAAGATCTAGAGAATGCAATAAGGAAGTGAGGTCACTTCCATCTCTGTGGAGATATCTGCAACTAATATTCCCTGTTACTGTATTAACAACAGCTGGAATATGAACATTTGTATTTTATACTACTTACATATGAATTGCACCGGCTTGTCCAGCCACTTTTTCAGACAGAAATGGGGCAATCACGGGTGCATTCTGATCTCTTGTTTTGCTGACATGCATGGTAGTGAAGTGGCAATAAGGAATAATTGCAGGGTGATGGAGATCAGAGCATTACCGCACAAACTCAAGATGAGCCTAAGCAGAGAGCAATATGCAAATAAGCTACACCCTGTCCCGTCCTATAACTCATGTTGAAGTTATTGCTTTCAAAGGGGAATCATGATCTGAAGTTGAAATGAGAACTGATCAAAAGTCTATCCTGCATTTATCATACAAACACCCACATTAACACTGATTCCTACACTCAAAGAGCACCCAGCTACAGGCTAGCTCTACTAAAGCTCTGAAGGTGGCTACAGCTAAAGGACAAAAGACAAGTGAGGATTAAATATACAGTGCTCAGACTTCATTTAATTTACAGTGACACAACTCCAAGAGAGATGAGGATCAAGTATGAACCAGATTACAGAATTTGCCAAGGTTACCTCCCACAATAATTCAGCAAGCTGGCCCATGGAAAAGAAAGGATTTGACTTTTTTCTCTACCTCACCTCCCTAGACCTTTTGCCTCTGAATCCTGAAGACAGAGAACTTCCCAAAAGAGCCGGAAGTGTGCAGAAGATAAGGAGTTGCAATCACTTCCAGAACCCAGGACAGGCAAACAGAGAAGACGCCCAAACCTCAACCATCATTAGCTCCTTCATCAGCCGGTCTGATAAGGACGGAGCTCTGCTGCAGGAAATAAAAGCAAATGGCTGGGCTGTGTTCCTGCATGCATCTAGTTTTAGCTCGCAGCAGCTGGTTTGCTTTCTCTGGTAAAAAAAAAACTAAACCACCAAAACGTAGACAGAAAGGAGGTTTAAAAATCCTCTCAGCTGTCTATAATGGGGAGAAAAGTGAGGAATAACTTACAGTATGAGAAGGTTCCTGTGATTAGTTGTTAATTATTTGCTATTACTCTAATTGCTGGTAATAAAACATGTGACTACAGCAGCATGGTTCATAACAGACTGACGCCCCAGCACTAACAAGCGTGCAAAACCCCAAGGGATGTACTAGGTCTCACATCTGTAGCTGCCTCTGTCTTTGTGCCATGCCTGGTTGACAAAGAGCTCCCAGGGATGGGAGCAAGAAGTGACCCCATTCCCAGCCAAAAAGATCCTATCCCTAAAAAACCTCTGAACACGAAAAAACCCAATCAATTATCCTTATCTTTTTAAAGCCCTGAGATAAGGCCTAATGGGCCTCATTCCTGGAATTTGATAAGGTCAGTCTGCAGTTTACAGTTTGACACAGCGCCCAGACAGGCAGAGAGGACTAGCTATCACCTCTCTAGCAGGCATCACAGTGACCTTAATCAGCGTTTTGAGGAACTTCAGGGGCCTCAATGTGCCACTAACGGTCACACAGCGCTCAGGAAGTACTGCAGAGGAGATGGCAGGGCACCTGAGACCTGCTAAGAGTGCAGAGTAACTGCTTGTACTGGAGGTGCTCCTGTGGCATCCGGGCAGGGTAATGCTGTCTGTATCCTCGCTGTGTGATCCACAGCACTGGAATACACGTTCCACGCAGTTCAAACAGCCCCAGCGAGGCAGCCTGATTTTAACCTGCAGCCAGCTCAGGTGAACACACATCACTACCTTTCCCTACTAGGATATGATTGCTTTATTAAATAGTAAAATTTATTTTACTCATGCAGATGATCTATCAAAATTATACACGTTTATTGCAAAAGAGGCTAAGGAAAGTAAAGCTACTTTTTCAGCCTCAGTCTCACTAGTTGCCTGACCAACCTAGCGGCCTTCTATGATGGAGTGACTACATCAGTGGACATGGGAAGGACTACCCATGTCATCTCTCTCTGTAAGGCCTTTGACACAGTAGCCCCACAACATCCTTCTCTCTAAACTAGAGAGGTATGGATTTGGTGGGTGAGGAATTAGTTGGATGGTCGCATCCAGAGGGTAGTGGCCAACAGCTCAATGTCCAGAGATTGGTGATGAGTGCGGTCCTGCAGGGGTCCGTATTGGGACTGGTAGTCTTTCATATCTTCATCAATGACATAGAGAGTGGGATTGAGTGCACACTCAGCAAGTTGGCAGAGGACACCAAGCTGAGTGGTGCGGTCGACAGGCCTGAGGGACGGGATCCATCCAGAGGGACCTGGACAAGCTCAAGAAGTGGGCCCGTGTGAACCTCATGAGGTTCAACAAGACCAAGTGCAGGGTCCTGCACCTGGGTCGGCGCAACCCCCAGTATCAATACAGGCTGGGGGATGAAGATCAGCCCTGCCAAGAAGGACTTGGGGGTACTGATGGATGAAAAGCTGGACATGAGCTAGCAACGTGTGCTCGCAGCCCAGGCCAACCATATCCTGGGCTGCATCAAAAGAAGCGTGGCCAGCAGGTCGAGGGACATGATCCTGTTACTCTACTCTGCTCTGGCGAGACCCCCCCTGCAGTGCTGTGTCCAGCTCTGGAGCCCTCAGCACAAGACAGACAAGGACCTATTGGAGCGGGTCCAGAGGACGCCGCGAAAATGATCAGGGGGATGGAACACCTCTGCTATGAAGAAAGGTTGAGGGAGTTGGGGTTCAGCCTGGAGAAGAGAAGGCTTTGTGGAGACCTTATTGCAGCCTCTCAGTACTCAAAGGGGGCTTATAAGAAAGATGGGGACAAACCTTTTAGCAGGGCCTGTTGTGACAGGACAAGGGGGAATGGTTTTAAACTAAAAGAGGGTAGATTTAGGCTACGATACAAGGAAAAAATTTTTCACAATGAGGGTGATGAAATGCTGGCACAGGTTGCCCGGAGAGGTGGTAGATGCCCCATCCCTGGAAACATTCAAGGTCAGGTTGGACGGGGCTCTGAGCAACCTGATCTAGTTGAGGATGTCCCTGCCCACGGCAGGGGCGTTGGACTAGATGACCTTTAAAGGGCCCTTCCAACCCAAACTATTCTATGATTCTATGATTCTCTCTGGACAATGTGGGAACCCACCATGCTTGCCTAGACTTCTTCTTCTTCTACTGTGTCACGTATTTTCTCGATCCTGTTCCCTTTTATGCCCTCCCCGACCATCCGCTTGTTATCAAACAGATTAATTTGAAGATGAGAGCAGTTACATGGTAAACTTTGCTTGTTGCCTTTTTCCAGAGTCAGGAAGTTGAGATTTTCAATCCCAGGAAAAGGAACTGAAAATACTCACTAAAGGGAAGGTATTTTCTCAGCTGGGACAGGGATGGGGAATATCAGAGGAACAGAGTGGATGGCAAGCGAGCGAAGTGGCAGGTTGCAAACAGGCCAAAGCTGTTATCCAGCCATTTCAGAGGGGCAGGACTGAGCTGGAGGCCCTGGAGCAAAAACACGTTGACTTGCAAGTTCTTCCCGGTGCCTGCAGAAAGGTTGTCTGGAGCGTAAGCAAGAGCTAAGTTAACTCCAGTCCAGTGAAAGAATCCCAGACATTTTGTGCTATTTTTTAAAGACATATAAAAGAAACTGGTTTAGCAATTCTGTTCCATTCACAGGGCTTTTTTTCTCCCTAACGCTCACTTCCAAATTCAGCGTACTGGAACAAAATCCACGTGCGCACCGTTTCGTGAACCCTGTGAAGCGAAGCGCGGGTTTCGCGGCAGCGCGGGGCTCAGCGCGGCAGCAGCTGGCCGCACCGCGGCCCCGGACGCGCCCCAAGAGGGGCCGGGGCCTGCCCGAGCAGTTCATAGCTCGGCATTCCACCTCCCCTCGCAGGGCCGGTGTGAAGCTCCGCCAGCCCAGCGCCCGCTCGGGCAGCGCCGTTTCGGCCGCCTCCTACCGCCACCGGCGCGCGACACCTCAGCCCCGGCCCGGTTAAACCGCAGCTGGCGGCAGAGGCGGGCCCGAAGGCGCGGCGCCATTTTGGGCCCCGGGGGAGGCTGCGGAGGCCTCCCCGCGGCGAGCCACAGAAGGGGCCGAAGCCCTCCGGCCCCTCGCCGCGGTACTCACGGGCAGGGCGCGGCGGGCCCGCCGCGGCAGGAGGAGGAGGAGGAGGCGGTGGGCCAGGCACCGCCCGCCGCCCGCCAGCAGCATCGCGGCGCCCAGCGCCAGCAGCAGCATCGTGGCGCCCCGCATTGCCTCAGCCTATCGCCGCCGCCGCCCGCGCCCGCCCCGGCCCTTCCCCCGGCCCGCCCCCCGCCGCGCCCCGGCAGCCGGGGCACCAGACCAGCCTCATTCAAACGGCAGCAGCGCACGGCAGGCCCGCCGGCACCAGGTAACGTGCGGGTAGCCCGCTTCCGCCGCCGCCGCCTCGGGGCCTCCGCGGGAGAGGGGTGGGCGGGCTGGGAGGGGTCGCGGCGGCAGCGGCAGGCCGGCCCCGCCGGACCCCTGGCTGCCGGGCCGCCCGGTGACCTTGCCCGCCCGCGGGGAGGGGGCGATCCGGGCGGGGCAGGCTGCGGCGGGAAGCCGGGGGCGCTGGCATCCCCCCCTGCGCGGCCTCCACCTGCAGCCCGCCCCACGCCGCTCACGCGTGGGAGGCCGCGCCCCTCTCCATGCCCCCTCCGCTCCCACGGGCGCGCGGCCGCCACGCACTCGCTCGTCCTTGGCGAGCGCCGTGAGCCCGTTGCCGGCCGCGGAAGCCGCGCCCCTGCGTGCGGCAGGGCCGGCGGGGCCTGCCCGGGAAAGGCCCGTCCCCTCGCCCCCTCCTTACAAAATTCCTCACAAAAAAATTGCGTGGGCAGCAACCGAGCTCTCGAATTCGATCAAAACCCCTGAATTTCTGAGGATTACCGGAGCCAGCTAGTCCTCCGGAGCCTAGCTCTCTCCCTTCCGAGCTTGGTGCCCCACCACTGCTCTTTTTGTGGTAATTTCACTGGTTTTCAGTCGAGGCCTCTTTCCCAGCAGGCCCCGAAGCTCCCGCAGCAGCAGCCCAGCCTTCGGCAGGGATGTAGATAAGGCCTAACAATTAGATACCGTTTTTCTGCTTTAATAAAGGAGGCTGCGCATTAAGCTGGGGAAATGTTTTTTTTTTGTGCGCTGAATCGGTTTTATCCAAGATGAGTAAGATTGAAATTAACTTTCTGTACTTAACTCTTGTTCTTGAGCTGTTTTCACCTCATAGTGAGTTAAGTGGTGATTCCCTGTGCATAGTCCAGGATCACCAGCTACTTAATTACAAAGAAATGTATTTTTAACCGCATGGCTGTACTAGCTGTAAAGCCCAAGGATTGCTCTGGGAACATATAACATCGCCAGTGACTTGAAGTTATATTTTAGTTTAAAATTATTTCGTATAGCTCACTTGAAATAATTTATTCCATTTAAGTATCTTAATTTTTAGCTGTTTCAGAGAATATGGTTAAAGATCCATTAAAAAAGGAGAAATTTACATTTTCTTTAAATGCCTCCCTGCTTGTCAGTTTACTCATAATCTTTTTCCTTAGTTAAAAGCATCTTGAGGTGGTTGAAGGTTGAGCTGTTTATCTTAGTGTGAGGGACTGCAAGGGGGGAAGATGAGTTCCTTTGGACTTTATTTTCTTGTTGAAATGCATGGAGTCAGCATGACTTACAAAATAATTGAGCAACTAAAACAGGTGCTGTCTTGTATTGCAGAGCTAAGGGAGAACAGTCTTGCTGTTGGTAGAGTGTGTTAATTGAAAGCATGTTGGCTACCAAGCTGTCCCGGCCTCTCCTGAACTTCTCTGTGAAAGCCCTGAATTTCAAGAACCCAGGGAATGGCTTCACGTAAGTAACTTGATGGAGAAGAAGAAAGAGTGGGATCTTGAGTGAAGCATACATTGAGGGCTCATTTGATTTCAGTGGGACAGTTTATTTACAGAATCACAAGATGGTTGAGGTTGGAAGGGACCTCTGGAAGTCATCTGGTCCAACCCCCCTGCTCAAGCAGGGCCTCCTAGAGCTGGTTGCCCAGGACTGTGTCCAGACAGCTTTTGAATATCTCCAAGGATGGAGACTCCACATCCTGCCTGGGCAACCTGTGCCAGTGCTCAGTCATTGAGCTGAGCACAGAAGAAATGGAGTCTATATGCAAGGAGGGGTTAGCAACAGTGTTTTTCTACACTTGGACAAAAGGGGGCTGAGTAGAGCATTAATTCAGTGTCAAGCAAGGATTTATTCCTGAATATCAGCAGTAGGCCTTGCTGCAGTGCAAGGAACTGTCATAAATTTTTATGACTTCATTAAAGAGCCAATGAATCACATGAAATGAGAGGGAAAGTTGAGAGGGAGGGTTTTAGTGAGAAATGGAGGTGGGCTGAGTAATGAAGCTGGTTTTTTCTGAACATGAAAGAAAATTGCCTACCTAACTCTAATTCCCAGCTCTGAAAAAAATACCTTCTATATTGATACGTGATGAGAACCTTACTAGTCCAAATTCAGAGCAAGTTGAGTGCTTTCAGTGCTTTGCTTTACAGCAGGGTTCCCCAACAATGGTGCATGTACCCTAATTGTACGGAAGCCATTTAAAAGTGGCTCATGGCCTGCTAAGCAGGAACTGCCACCTCCGGTGTTGTTCTGCTGCTGTTGATAGTGGTGTCCAGCACCATCACTGTCAAGGATGGCTCCCGTAACAGGGAGTTGTAGAGACCAAAGATAGCTCAGCTGTTAGAGATTTCCTGTGCAAACAGACATAGGTCTTTTATCTCCCATTTTACTCCACACACACCAAAGCTGCACCGTCAGGAATCTGCTGTGGCCTTAAAAATACAAATTAATGCTTTATTAACTTGATAAAAGAATTTTCAGCATATTCTTCTTTTTTCCTTCTTCTTCTTTTGCTTTGCTTATGATGTATTTATGCTTTGTGCGTCTTGTACTCAGGGCAAAAATGTGTTGCATTTTTTGAAGTACCCACAAGCTGCTAAACCTGAAATGGAAACCCAGCTGTTGATCTGAAAGGCAGTGTTGTCACTATACCAGTATCTTAATGCATTGAGGTAGCATTTACGTACTTGACTCTTCAAGCTGAGGACTGCCTTTTTCGTGTAACTGAACAAAAACAAATGCATGGTTACAAGCACAGATTCAATTCGAGGACCATTGGTGCATTTTAAAAGTCTCATTGTGGTCTCTAGAATGACAAAAATGGCTCATGGTACATCAGTGTACTGTCGGGGGGCTAACATTGCATACACATCGTAGCTGTTTCCTCTGATGACATTGCTGCTGATCAGCAGCCGGCATCTATTTGATGCCCTTGCCTTCAGGTCAAGGTAGGCAGAATGTCAAGTAGTTATTCTCTACAGGTTATTGTGAATGGAGTGCAGCAAATGAGTGCTCTGCAGTGAAAATACAGGACGAGACACGACACTAAAAAATAAAAATCAGGTTCATGCAACTAAAAGAAATGTTATGAACATTTCTGGGCACTTCAAGAGACACCAAGCAGCTTATTGTTGAGATAGAAGTTCCAAGCCAGGATCGCAGGTCAGTGTTGTTAACAGAGACTTGTGTCTGGGGACTGACCTTTGCAGCAATTAAATTGGCTGTAGCTATTTTAAGAGCTGATTGGGCTTGTGACGCTCAAAGTTAGAAAAAGAGCTAAACTGTTGCAGGAAGGAGAGCAGACACTATTGCCTGAATATAAATCAGCTCCTTTCCCATCTGGTTTAAAGCTTCTGCCCTAGCAGACCCATTTTCTAGCCTTGTTTTCCCAAGATGCAGCTCAGAGGCTAGAGTGTCTGCAGATGGCTGTTCAGTGTAGCACAGGTCACCCTGGGAGTGCCTGTGATGTCTGAGCAGGAGATAATTGTGAATGATTATGCAAATTCACTTAGAAGACAGAAGAGCAGCCTGGAAGATAAGCTCCGCTGAAGGATCGATGTTGTTAGAGGGGCCAGAGAGTAGATAAAGTACAGCAAGTCTAGGGGAAGGCCAGAAGGCTCTGGGAGGGCAATGTCAGTGCCCAAAGCAAAAATGAAAAAGCTGATACAATCCAGAGAGGTGGCTAGCAGGGACAGAGGCTAGGGTCACTCTGATGTGTTGTCCAGGCCCAGTTTTGATGAATGGGGGCAAGACCTAAGACAGTGTGATGCTACTGGTAGCATAGCTTTTCTAAATAGAATCTCACTCCCTGGAAGGCATTGTTGCTTTGCTCTGGTCTATCTTTGTGAACACAGTTTATCTTCCTGGGGGTGAGACATGCTATGTGGAGGAGCTTCAAATCTGCATGGCAGGTATTCCCCAAAGACGTAGTGTCTCTTAGCTTAAACAATTGCAAAGAGGCGATATAAAATCTAAGAGTATCTAATGGGTACTCACTGCAGCAAAGAAGTGTCATCCAAAATGACAGAAGGGTGGAGCTGTGTGTAAAAGCAGTGAGATAGATCCAAGCAAATCTGACCTTAGGCTGGATATAAGACACAATGCCACAGCAGAGTACTTTCATCAGACAAATGAATAACTTCCCTTACTCCAGCTTTGTACAACTCTAAGTGAGAGTGGTTTTGCTGTTGGAAATGAAAACACTGTACTGCCCAATTTGCGGATGAAAGCAGGTCTGTGCCTCCAGACCAGGAGCTATTTTAGAATTCTTGCTAATATCCAGAGAGCTTCTGCAGCTGGAAATAGCATCAAGGTCTTTTGAGAAACAAATGTTTCATACTGTAGGAAACAGACAGGCTCAGACTAAGGAGAACTGTAGACTGGATTTCGTCTTCTCAAATGACAATCTACATAATGTATATAGGCAACACTACATTCTTTTTCATGTGTATGCTGCAGCACCAGGGTACGGACAAGATATTCCATGCCTGATTATTCTGTTGTTTGGGGTTTTTTTTTAACAGGCCTGTGCAAAGATTTTGCTTCCCTCTCTTGTCCCCATGTGGCAGCCGCTCTTATGCAAGTGAAGTCGATCAGGTGAGTGTGATTGTGGTTTCCAGGAACTAGTTGTGCTGAGCTGGGGGTTTAAAATCCCTGAAGCCTGGTGACTAAATTCTTCTTCCTGATTTGCCAGAAAGACTCCGAGCTGGAGCTCTCCAACATACTCCACATTCTTTCCTAGCACAGAGCTTCCACTGACGTAGCACGGTACATGCTGCTAAGGATGGAAATAAACAATCAGACTAGTGGGTTTTTCTATTTTTGGAACTCACTCAGCAGACGAAATCTTCCACCTTAGAGTGGAGAGAATTTGCATGACAAATTCTTAATAAAGCACTCTTTCTGGAATATAGTTGTGTAAAGAGACATAAATAAATCGGTGTATCCTCACCTCTTGTTCTGGAGAGTGGACCTCTTTAACAGCCCTTTCCTTGAAGGCGCTAGCTTGCCAAGGACAAAAAGGAGAGGGATGTTTTGCCCTCTTGCCTGTCTTGTGGCACAGAACTCAGCGCTATAGCCCATCTAGAGCATGCACATCTTGCTCCGTAAGCCTGGGACAAGTCTCAGAGGAATTCGGATATGGCCCTTGCATTGCTGCTGGACTTCTAGTGTGACCCTGATCAGTCCCTGTGTATGCTGAGGAAAGCCAAATTTCTAGTTTGTTAAAAGAGATGAGTTGGAATGAATTGCAAGTAATTATTACCTAATCCCACCGACAGCAGTACCTTGCTGCATGTGTACTTGTTGCTGCTGGAATTTCTGATACACCATGCAATTTTTATCCTGTCACTTAACTGCTGCCTCTCTTTGGGTTAGAAGAATGTGTTTGGAGAAGGAAGGAGGTGTACTTCTCCTATTTAAATTGTAAGTTGGAAAAATAAGAAGACAAAAAAACAAACAAAAAGACTGATGACCAACTGGTCTTAATTTCAAATATTAAATCCACTTGATTCTCCTTAGCTTTTAAAACCCAGCACTAGAGGGTTTACATGCTAGAGAGAGAAAGATAAGTGAGCAGTCAATAAGGTTAATCCATATCCTTTCTCCAGTCAAGCTATCTTCCCCACACCCTATGGGCTGCATGGCACAGAATAGTGGACTCCTGCCTGCTTTGAACATACAGGAGCAGTTCCTACTGAAGGCAAAACATTTCGTGGGAACTGTCTCGTATATTTTCAGATTTCAAGATGGGTGTGAACTGCCAGAGAATGGTGATTTGCTTGGTCTCTTTGCCTTGGGAGTCTGTTGCCAGAGGTGCCAAACTTCTCTTTGTGTTGGGAGAACAGTGATCCTGCCTCACTTGAGTGAATTCGGTATAAAACCTTTGTTTCTTGTCTGCAGGAGGCACTGGGTGGCAGTAGCTGGCAATGAGTGTAGAGAATGTCCCTGGAACGGACTGCTCCTGGCCAAGGACATGGTTTTGTTCTGTGCACTGCAAATCACTGATTTCAAATACTCAATTCCAGTGTGTTGTGTTCTGTTTTGTTTTGCAGATTGGCAGCAGAGCTGTGCTTATAACAGGTTGTGACTCAGGGTTTGGATTTGCCTTGGCCAAGCACCTGCATGCCAAAGGCTTCATTATTTACGCTGGCTGCCTGCAAAAGGTAGGGAAAACAAAAACTGTATTCTTCACCTGTGGCACATGTGCAGCCACATAGCAAATCCAGCCTTCCCTCTCCACTCTGTACAGCTTTCTGCCAAGGAGAGGGAGGGTGGTTGGTAGCCCAAAGAGAAAGACGTGGGTGCTTGAATTTCATAGAGCATAACCTGGTCTAGACCAGAACCAGGACTGAACGATATCTAGGGAGGTTCTTATTTGAATCACAACATTGTGGTCTGTTCCATATCCGGTGGACTGGAACCCCAAATCTAATTTTATAACCAAATTTTGGGATCAGGTTGAGACTGGACTTTTGGCCCTGCTCTCAGACTATACATATTTACGCAGGGTTTATTTTGATTGATTGTGACATACACCAAGCCACCAGTGATTTTATGGCATGTGGTATGAGCGTATTTTTCTATATTCATGAGTACAGCCATGCCTCAGTAGGTATTGAGGGTCTCTTGAAATCGCTTGTGAAGGCGATAGAGTTCCACTAGTGCAAATGAGAACAGAATCAGGCCACAAATAGCTTCGTGACGCAATCTTGATACACTCTCCAGGAGCGCTTTGTATGGCAGTCAGAGATGCCTGGTCATGGAGAATAGGAGAGAGTGTTACCCTTTCTCTCCTTATGAAGCACTGCGCTTTTTTGGCTGCATGGTCGTTTCCCAACAGAAACAAACTTAATCCTTGGGATATCCTGGGGTGGGTCAGTTATTTTGATCTTTTAGCTCACTCATCACTATAAATGTATCTTGAATAGTTATATTATTTAAAGAGAATTTGCCAGGTGTTTTTTAATGTTATCAATACTCTTTCTGCTGTTAATTTTTTCATTATTACGAAGTTTTGCTTAAATTATTAGTTTCTTTCTGCTGCATTTTATCAAAAGAGAAGTTTGTGTTTTGATGTGGTGTCCCTTGTGGTGTCTCAGCTTTGGGTCAAGGGTTTATTTGTTAACCTGGGCTCCCTCTACAGGCTTCACAGCAGAACAAGACACTTCTTACAAACTGCTGCTTTTCAAAAGGTGTCAAGAAGAGGGTAGATGAGTACTTTTTCAGCAGGCGTTTCTACTCAGCTTTTGTAACTGAAGATCAACATTAGAGAATAGAAGAACGTTGCAGACTTAAAAACCGTTTAGAATAATAGCCTGCCTCTATGTTGACAGAAGCCAAAAATTTCAGAGCTGCAAAGTTATTCTGGGTTTCACTTCCTCTGCCTGAGCTGCCAGAAAGACCCGATTTTCAGTGAGCATGTCTTTAACCGCCACTGAAACCTCCTTTCCATTTTGGTGTCTTCAGTACTCATTCTACTGAATGCACGTTAGTGGAAAATCTTGGCCTCTGACAATTTTAGCATAAGCTGACATGCAGCAGCATGCCAGAACTCTTTTAGGCTTTAGGATCAATATTTATTTCCTCACCAAAAATCAGCAGAAAGCTTTGCTGTATCACTGTGTCATTAAATATTACTTCTTTAGCTGGACTCACATCCCATGTTCCAAAATCTGTGTGACTACAGCAAGACTGGTAACAGCAGTTATCAACAGAAAAACACTGTAAAATGTCGAAGCTCCTTAGTTAACAGGTTGGCGTCCTATGTGTCTTCAGACCATATACTTTATGTAGAACTGCTCTGTCGAACTAAAACAACTCCAGGAGACAGAGCTGATTTCTCATTGTGCCACAGGTTTCACTAGCAAAATCACAAGCAGAATTCTGATCAGAGTGTAAGTATTGTTGGTGCTGCTTTTAGGGGCAGAAAAAGCCTGGTGTGTTTTTTAGATGTCAGATAGAAGTGGAGGTAGAAATAAGAAGCATCATCTTTTGCTTGGGGGTGTATTTGACCTGGCCCTGACAGAGAGGAAATTACTATGAAACTTCAGTGTTATTTTCATGGGACTGTTTTTCACAGCTGCACATCAGAACCATCTCCAGCTTGGGGAGCCATTGTGTCCTCAGGGTGGGCACTGTTCTTAGGAATGTCATGTCCTTATTGCAGATTAAAAGTGTGTGCAGTGCTGACTCTTCATCAGGAAAGGTTTCCTAGAGTGGCCAGATCCTGAGCGCCTGACTGTATTTATACTGAAGGAAACCTGAGAGAAGTGTTCAGAGTCACGCCTAAGGGGAGCCCAAGGATGAATCTGTGCTAACAGTGTGCTATTTCACACACAGTTTCCTCCTAACATTTTCACTGGCAAATATATTAATGTGAGAGTTGTGTTGATGCTTCATTGCCAAAAGACAGTGGTAGACTGGATCCAATGAACGATCACGCTGCAGCTGTCTTATTTTTCCCTCTTTGGTTAATAGCTGGAGGAGCCAGCTGACACAAGATGAAGAAGGTATTTTTCCATCAGTATCTGTTACCAGTGGACATATGTGATGTTTGTCACGGCTGTCAGGAGTGTGGTGGAACCCCTGTTTGCTTTGCTTTGTGTGCTCAGGCCTGTTGGGGCTTGCAGGGGGATGAGAAGGCAGAGGTTATCTGAGCAAGCCAGCATGCAGGCCAGTTACTGTAGGGCTCAACAAGAGTGCTTAGAGCCACATACCACTTCAAGGACACACTGACAAAGATAAAAGCTGAAGCCCATGGGCCCTAGAGTGTGACTGTGGAAAGAGGAAGATGAGGCAGGAGTGTGCTTTTTCAGTATGCAAGAGCTGGGTCCTCTTGCCATGGGGCCAGTGGACCCTGGGACTAACAGCTGAGATGTACTGGTCTCTTGGCGTAGCATAAGAAGGTCCTTCTACTGCTCCACAACCCAGGGGTTGCGGGACAGGCTGCGTCCCATGCAGGAGAGCATGACACAATCACAGGGTGCCTGACTTAAATACCACCCGTCTGCCCTTTCTGAAGAGCCAAGGGAATGGCTCTGGGTCTGGGTTAATGCCCAGAGTCCAACTCTCGGCCAGGATCCCAGCCCCAGGGGTCCCTGTCCAAGCACCTAGCTGCATGTGGGTGGGAGGGCAGGAGGGATGTTGGCTTGCTGAGCCAACCCTGTAAAGGAGGAAGAAGAGGATGCTGTGAAGATCCCAGTAGAGCTTACGAGGCCTCAGAGGTTGGTGTGTTGCTGTGGCCCAGAGATTTTGTAGCACCTCGCAGACCTGGGATCAGGGAAAGAAGCACCTTGGCCTTATTATTCTTCCTCTTCCCTTCAGCCATATCTGCTGTTTCCAAGGGACTTGCATGCTTGCATTTTCTGATTCCCTATTGGCATTCCCAGATATGCCACTTCTATGCTTTTCAATGCTTTGCCATACACACTGGTTTCGGCACCACAGTGCCTTTGAGTGGGCAGCAAACTTAGCACAAAACTCTATTTTCAGTCACCATTAGAAGCAAACACCACTAGGCTGTGCATGGGACTTTTAACTGCTCCATTTTGTATGTGTTATGCTTCTGTGTGAAGAGAGTGCAGTAGCTGTCTTTTCTTAAGGACAAATGCTAACCAGTATTAACAGTCTACAGTGCAATAAGGAAGGGTGGAGAAGACGACAGAGGAGACAGCAGGTACTTTAGTGAACTGTCTGTGAGCAGCAGATAAGCCCAGGAATGAGAGGAGCCAAGAGAAGGTGTTTTGGAAGACCATGTGGCACAGAGATGGGGGATGTATGGCCACCCTCGTGTGGTATCTAAAGCGTGATGTCTGAAGGGGGCTCTCACTCTGGGGGTGGCAAATGGGCAGCCTGGGTTCAGACTGCAGAGATGAGCACCATCTCATTGACAGCTGACTACTGACAGTCTCTGACAGGGAGCGCCTGTGGCTCGAGGTGTTTAGAATGAGCTAATGTCGTTCAGCTGTCAGGAAACAGCCCTGCCATGAAGAACTGACTTCATCTTGCTCCGTAAGAAAAAGCAATCTATCAAAAAAAGCCTCGTCTATCACACCTGCCTTGTAAAACTTCAGGAGTGAATGATGATGCTGATGCTGACACAGCGACTAGGGCTACCTGGAGCAGCCATCAGATGATCCTGTGGGACATGCTCCATGGCTAGCCTGTTAATGGGGAGTAAAAGACTTCTAGTGAGGGATGATGTTGAGGGGGACAGAGGGAGTTTCTTACAGCAAAGACAGAGATGCTCCCAAAAAGTGATTATTTTCAGAGCTAGACCTCACCATCCTCTACAAAAGTACCCTGGAGTGGCCAGCACAGTCCAGTAGCTTATAACCATGGGAGTGATTCAGGGGTAGTCCCAAACTCATATTAATATTCCATGTCTGTGTCCTGGAACCACCACAGCCAGGCTTCACCACTGTGAAGGGACTAGCTCTGGGCATGGCAGCCTTGTTGCTCACAGTGTCTAGCCCATGTGAAAGGTATCTCAAGGGTTGGCCACAGTTACATGGCTGGGCTGTGAGTGGATCTGTGTATACTGGGGGAATCTGTTGTTCTAAGCTGACAAAAAAGGAGTGGAGATGGGTAATAGGAGTGAGAAAAAGCTCATGGGGGGAGACAGAGAAAAGAGCAAGATGCTGGAAAAGACACTGGTGGGAATTGCTAGGAGGCAACCTGGCCAGGCATCTGATGATTAGACTCTGTAGGAGTCCGCTGGAGACAGTAGGTAGATTTCCAGGCAGTGGGACCTGCGTGCATTGATCAGCTGAAGGGAGAGAGTAGTGGGCAAGCAGTCTCTCTTCTAGGACTGTCACTCCCAGAGCTGGCAATGTGATTGAGAAGCACATGCAACGTACATGTGCAGCCACGCACCAGCTATTTTATATCATTCCCCCGCCAAGCTATTTGCTGTGTCCCGTATGCAAGCCAAAGTGAGGATGGCACCACATTCCCACCACTGCGGTAGTGGGGCATGGCTTGATCTCAGGAGCTTGTACTGGGCAGAAGTTGCCTTGCTGGGGCAGATCCAGCTCTGGCTGCTTTCTTGGTGGTCAAAGCAGTTTGCCCCAGCTGCTCAGTGGCAGGGCTCATGGTGAAATGGAGATGCTTGAGGAATGGTGTTCTGCTGCACGAGCAGTCCCATCTGTTCCCCTTCCTCTTAGAGCTGCAGGACTGTCCTGATTATTCTGTGACTGCCCTGTGCACTCTTCTGCTTGATTTGATGGCTGCTGTGCATTTGATCTTCTACACAAGCTCTTTGGCCAGATTCAAATCAGCGCTTTCTTCCCCTCTAGGTCAAAGGAGATGGTGGCTCCAAGGATCTGGACAACATGAAAAGTGATCGAATGAGAACTGTCCAGCTCAATGTCTGTGACAGCAAAGAAGTGGACCAAGCAGTGGAGCACGTGAATAGCAGCCTGGAGGACCCAGAGAAAGGTAGGTGCGTGCAATGGGCTCTAAGGTCACATAGGTGGCAGGAGCTCCCTCAGCTGGGCTCTGAGAGCATTTTCAGGGCATATTTCACAAACTGAGCATATGATTGAAGGGCACAAAGCTTTGAGGAGCAGCAGCGCAGAGCAAATGGCCTGCTTAAATGTTGTGTCATATCAGAAAGCAGCTTCCCACTGAAGACACCATCTACAAAGAAAACTGCTTTTTTCTCCACGAACTTCTATAGGGAGAAATTAGCAGAAATCGGGGTGGTGTTCAAGGCCATGGGATTAGTGCTTTATTCCTGTGACCTGAAGTTTATTCTGACTCCCTTTATGTTCTAAAACCTGGCCAGTGCCAAAAGATTGGGGATTAGCAACAGAAATGTCTCCCCCAAACTTTCGAAGGGCAAAGGAAATGGACAGGTTTCCCAAAGGATTTCCCATGAAGCCAGCTGAGAATTAATGCCATTGCAGATACTACCATATGTTACAGATTTCAGAGTTCAGGGGGTAGCTGTAACTGACTTCTTAGCCCCTACCTCATTCTGCTGAGGTGATGACAGCAAATTCTGCTCCAGTACTGTGAACTTCCCCTTTGCTCATGCATTCCTGAAACCTTTCCACCCTTTGGTGAACTACATTTTTCCCCTGAAGAACATCCACACTTCAACCCATGAAGGTTGTTTAAGAGCAGAACCACCAGTAATGTTTTATGTTGGATTTTGCATAAACCTATTTCTTTTACTTTTCTTTGTATTTAATTTTTATATATGAATCTTCTATAGAAATTAAGTTTTCTAGCCCTGTATTCTCAAGCGTAGGCCAGGATGAAGCTGCCTTTTTTGGGCTGCTTCTGAGAACACAGATCTGGATGCAGTCAGTCAACAGATAACAGTGAGTTTTTCTACACAGCAGGGAGAAGCCATCCCGGACCTTTCTCAGTCTGTTTCCTTTGCAATTAGAATATAATATGAAATGAGTTCATTTGATTCCAAATTCCTTTTAAATCTGTCTTTTCATTGCCAAATGAGGTGGTAGCTTCAGTTGTTGCCATCTTGGTTGCAGCAGAATAAAAGGGAGAGGCTGTGGCATGCGTGCCCACCCATGTCCACCCATGCCCACATCCCCCTTCCCAGCATTGCAGACATTCTAGTTCTTATGGTGACACAAGGGATTTTACTTTGAAAGAATTAATCTTTTGTTTCTTACAAGGTCTTTCCTATTCTTATTATTTGCATTTAGAGGCTATATTTTGCTTCTTTTAAAAAATCATGACGGATAAAAAGAGAATGGCAAGGAGAACAGCTTAGACAAGGCTGAGGTTCTCTGTTTGTTGGCTCAGAACTTCCTGGGAAGCCTTATGCATGGTACTTTGTGCTGCAGTGTTGGGCAGTACAGTCACATCCTGATTGTGGTTATATTTGCTCAGGAGGCTGAGGTTCACTCTGCACTCTCCTCTGTCTGGCTTTCATCTTTACAGGTCTTAATGAAAAGCTCTGTTGTGTGGTTCCATAATCTATTAGCAAGGCCTTTTCCAAGCTGCTCTCATTAGTGTCCCAGAGGGAAAGCTTTCTGCTTGATTTTGTCTTCCAGGGCTCTGGGGGCTGGTTAACAATGCTGGGATTTCCACATTCGGGGAAGTAGAGTTCACAAGCATGGACACCTACATGGAGGTAGCTGAAGTGAATCTGTGGGGGACTGTGCGAACCACCAAGGCTTTCCTCCCACTCATCCGGAGGTCGAAGGGTGAGTGATCTCCTCCGGACCAGCACTCCCTGGAGCAGGTCCCCCATCCTGCCCCATGTCTTGCTGTGTTAGAGGCCAAAAAATATATTAAGCTTGTCTCTGCACCATTGGCCACCTTCATACCTTTACAGAGAGAATGCGGCCCACAGCATACACACAAATGACAGATTTCCTAACCACTAGGAGTTACACAGCAAGGCAGCAGTCCTGAAACCAGTTATTATTTCTTTCCCATCTGTGCTGCCTCCTCCTGCAACATCCCTCGCAAGATCTAATCTGTCATATCTTCTTTTACCTCTTCAGAAGCTGCAGCTCACCATAAATTCCAGTGTCAGGAGTAATCCTTCCCTCTATACAAAAACCAGCTGTGCCAGTGCTGGGCAGGGTGGGCAGCAGCAGTGTACTATGACATGCATCTTGCAGGGAAGTTGTCAGCTGTGCGCTGTGTTACTTTGGGAGCTTGTAACATATGAGAGGTGGGGTTTGTACAAGAAAGGAACACAGAGCTGGAGCTCGCATGGGTCCTTGGCATAAAGGGGCAAAAGCTTTCCTGTACTGGGACCAACTACCTGACTAAATGAGAATATTTTTTACCTTGAGGCATCCACAGACATTAATAATGTTGGTTTCGTAGTCCTGTGCTGCAGACCTGGGCTGTATGTGGCCCAGGGAGCATTTCTTACACCACGGAAAGGTATCCATTTCTGTGGTCAAAGTTTCTTTTTCTAACCCAACTCAGCAGTGAGCACTGATAGAAAGTACAGAGAACTGCAGCCTCTTATTAGACTGCAGCATCCACAATCTCCTACCAGCAGCCTTCCCAAACAAAATGGATGGCTTCTGGAGAGGAGAAAGGCCCCAGCTCTATGCCCAGAGCCATAATCCAGCTGTCACACAGAAAAGGGTGCAGTGGACTTAGATTGCTCTGCTGATTGTGGTGCAGGAATAATCCATTCCCTTTTAAGAGGCAGACACTACAAGCCACCATTGGGCTTCTAGATTTTGTGCCTTTGACTTGCAAATAAACAAGCGCAGCCCGAAGGCCATTGCATAGGACAGCAATGCTCGGATAGAGCCACCAGCAGATCTGCCAGGCAGCCCTTAGATGTGCACATTCAGAAATCTGTTGGGTGGTACGTGTCAGGTATCTGCTTTGGATCAGGTACCACAGCTCAGCTGTGCTTTGCCTGGCCTCTGCCTAGGTCGTGTGGTGAACATCAGTAGCATGATGGGTCGGATGGGCAGTCCTGCCCGGTCACCGTACTGCATCACCAAGTTTGGCGTGGAAGCCTTCTCCGACTGCCTGCGGTACGAAATGCAGCCCCAGGGAGTAATGGTCAGCATCGTGGAGCCTGGCAACTTCATAGCTGCCACCAACCTGTACAGCCCCGAGCGAATCAAAGCCATAGCCGACAAAATGTGGGACGAGCTCCCTGAGATAGTGCGCAAAGACTATGGCAGGAAGTACTTCGATGAGCAGGTCAGCAAGATGGAGACGTACTGCAACAGCGGCTCGACAGACACCTCGCCGGTCATCGAAAGCGTTGCCCATGCGCTCAGCTCCACGACCCCTTACACCCGCTACCACCCCATGGATTACTACTGGTGGCTGCGCATGCAGATCATGACACACATGCCTGCTGCCATTTCAGATCGGCTCTATGTCTATTGAGGCCTCATGCTCCTAAGCTACCCAGGTGGGAAATTTGTTTTAAAAAGAGCTTTGTACACACTTCCCATTAGTCGTTTTTAAATTTTTCTAACCTCATTTCAGAGTACTGTATTTTAGCTCTAAAGGGTTCATTTAAACATCTGACATAACCTAAAGGGCAGTAATTTGCAAGGGATGCTTCATAGGCAGGAATACATTAGGTTTGTGCAGGGACATTGATTCTTTGCTATTTATTTCATGTAATCTTTCTTTTTTCACCTCAAATGTCAAGTTAAAATCATCATTTAAACTGCAATTGCTCTGAAGTGTTTTCAGAATAATTTCTGCTGATGGCTGAACACAATCTTCACAATTCCTGCCTAGGATGCAGCCTTCACATCATTAAACAGAGGCCCTTCATGCTGTAATGGCAAACCGCTGCTTCCTGATGACAGAGAGTGTCCAACAGACTTTTCCAGGCCTGGTCACAGTAGCCCAAGGCAGAGCAGAGACTTCTTTAATTTGGGGATCAGAATGCTCGAGGTGCTGAAACTGAGCAGCTGACCCTGTCTCTTTCTCTCTTAGAATTATACCGATGAAACCTTAGAGAAAAGGAACCAGTATGCTTTTCTTGTATGCTTTCTTGCAAAGGAGTTCAACGATTCAGGGACTCAATCCTGCAGACCTTTTCCACAGGAGTTTCTTACTCGTATGAGCATTCCCATGAATGTGAGCAGCTTTACACACAGGACTGCAGGCATCAGGATTGGCCCACAGTAACATTTATCTTTTCTTAACTGTAGTTGAATGTCAACTCCAGACTTAGTTTGGAGAACAGTTTCACTCCAGCTCCTATAATTTGTGAGGATGACCGCTGAGTGGAGGGAAGCAGAGGTTATAGTCACATCAGCGAATGCCGTTCTTACCAGGGACCTCAGAGTTACACCGAAGTGTTTGTACAGCACCTTGCACAGAAGGGCCTTAACCCTGACCGAGGCCTCTAGGCAGTATTGCAGTGCAGGTGATGGTAACAATAATAGCTTTCATTGAAGGAGTCACTGAGCTGAAATACATCTAACATGATATAAATCTAACAGAACGTCCATAACAATAAAGTTAACTTTAAGAGCAGTTTCATTTCCATGATGGTTGTTTACATGTCTGAGAAACATTTGTTTTGTACTGTAAGAAAAAACAAAAAAACCATAGAAGAGCCTTTCATGGGAAAATGCGGAAGGAGTTAATTTTTTTTAAGCTTGAAAGGCAAAAACCAAACAAGTAATTAAAATACCATTGTTAGCAAAGTTAAAGAGAAGGGATCTCACGTGCTCTAGTAACATACCGTGACATGATCAAACTCCTTTGGCTTAATAAATGTATACATAAATGCTAACATAATTCAGAGGCTCCCTCTCTTTATTTTTTTAATATTTAAGGTGAAAAGCTCATGTTGGTTAGTGGTGTCTTTTTCAGTTTGGTGAGGTTCATGCCTGTTATGCATACACACTGCATTCAGAGGCTGCTTCGCAGTCTTGGGTCTTACATGTCCATGTTGGATAGTGCAAGACTTCTATGGGAGTACCAGATGTATCCTGCATCTCATGACAAATATGCCTAACCCCTGGACTCTGTGTATTCACAGCTCTTAAACCTGCATCTGTACCGGACTCCCACAGATTACAAAAGATTATTATGGATTATTCCCAGGGAGCGGGAAGAGAAACTGATCTCTGAAGAGGGGAGTGGGATGGCGGTGATTCAGCAGGGCCGGCCCACAGCAGGTCACTGACAGACCCAAAATAAAACCCTGGGAGAGACTTGCTGGCTTCGTGATCTTCTCCAGAGCACTAGCAGTGGTAGCTGCATCTTGTGGTGCAGGGAGGAGTATTGCCTCATTTCCCAACAAGCCGACTTCTCTCTGGGACAAAACGTAAGAGTATGAACCACAAGAGACCCAGCATGCACAGGGACTAACTTGCAACGCAGAGCAAAACACCTGGGTAACAACGTTTGCTGCAGATGACACAGTAGAAAGAGAAAAGCCTTTACAAGAAAAATTCTTGTAGTCTAAAAGTTTAGCCCCAAGATGCTAAGTAACACAAAAAAATCACATAATTCTGCTTGGGATGCAAGGTCTCAATTTTACATGTACTGCTGGGTTTTAATACAGACAATGAAGTTAGATGTGGAAAAGACTGAGTGTGCAACTGAGTTCTCTCAGTTTAGCTGAGACCCCAAGAGCAAACGTAGTAGACGTTTAACAGTACCACGTTCATTCCCAGCCAAAAAGATAAAGCCAGACAGTGATAACTGCCCTCACATCTACACAACGTCTCCTCTGGAGGCTTCTGAACCTTTTTGCATGGAGTACTCACAGAGAGCTCTGAAGCCGTGCCACCACTCTGGGGCTGGAGGAGATGTAACGGTACTGCTGCCCTGCAGTGTGATTCGCAGGGGACCGAGTGGCCACGTATGTTGGGGAGGCGATGGCCAGGGTGCTCCTGTACATCACGGCCATTCCTAGGTTTTTGTGCGAGTTTTCCTGATGCTGGGAGAGTTTGGTAGCTGATTCGTGGTCAGGAGGGCAGCAAGCTGGCTGGTTTTCATGCTGGGATCTTGGTAATCCCACAATTTCAGGGTTTGCCCTGAGAAGCGCATTAGAAGCTAATCCCCTCTGGTTTTGCATGACTGTCCTTGCGACTTGGTGCACTTTAGATCCTGCCTGCATCGTGCCACCACGGCTCCTGGAATAGCTTCAGCCCACTAAGTTTATTAGAAAACTAAAAAGAACAAAAGCATAGCAAAAGAGGACTTGGCCGGGCACCTGATCCTCTGCACCCCCAGAGCTGCCTCAGTGGGAGCTTCTGCCCCCTCGGGAGGAGCTGGGGAGCCTGGAGGGGTCAGTTTGCAGCGGTGCCCACCCCTCGGCTCTAGTGTGATCCCGCTGGCTGGAGGCAGGGCTCTTTCTTCCCAAATTTCTTGCCCATCAAAGACGGTTAACAATGATACAACAGATCTCACCGTGCAGCATCCCTTGGGCAACCTGGAGTTAAAAATAACTTTCCCTGCTGTGGTGGGAGGCAGCAGCAATGTGGTAATTTTAACTACAGCTGTCAACATCTTGTTCTGAGCCTTAATGAGGAAATCATGAAGTCCTACCCACTTCAGAACTTTTTGTTCCTAGTGATGAGGGTGGTGAATGCTGCTTTTGAGACCAGCAGTTAGTGACCCTTTATTGCCACATCATCTGGATGAAGTGCGGGGATTTCCCAGTAAAACAGAAAATCACCTCACAGCCAGGAAGTCCCACAGCTTTAGGAGAGCTGGGCCCATGCCCGTGCCTCAGCTCCTGGTCCCAGCAGAGGTCTGGCCCAGGCTCCCCCCTGGGTAGACATCTCAGCCCTCAGGCTGGCTGAGACACAGTCCTGAGCTGTCCAGAAACAGGGCTGCTCTGGATGCAGAGAAGAGGAAGGGACCACTTCAGTTCAGGCAGTGTTAAATTGCTGAGCGCAGAGTACCTGTCCCAACTGAATTAAATATAGCAATTAAATAGATACTGAATTAAATATACAAGTGGCTCAGTTGCTGAGCCACGAAGTCAAACCCCTGTCTGTGCTGAGATTGGGCTGAAGCCAAGGGGCCTTGCTCCAAAGCGTATGTGCAGCTGCTGGCACTTTGGGAACTATGGCTTTGAAAAGAAAATATCTTTCCAGCAAACAGAAAGGGAATCATACACATAACTCGCAGAAGATCTGATGACACCTCCCCGGGGAGACGCTGCTCAGGAACACAGCACTGGTTTCTCTTCCCTCTTTCCCAACAGCGATGTAGGGCTTGCTGTGCAGCCTTGGGGTGCTGCGGCCTTACACCGGTGCCTCCCTGTGCGAGATGAAGCGCCAGCCTGGTACTACCAAAGCAGCGAGTGGCAGGCGGCAGCAGCACCTCACGAGGGAGAAGTTCATCCTCACCATGAATAAATGCAAGAACGGGGAGATGCCAGGGCCAGGAGCAGCCCGTGCACCGCTCACACGGATGGCAGGTAGCGCTGGCTGTGCCACCCCGTGCCTGTCACCACCTGTCACCTGGACATCACAGCCCTCGCTGGGCAGTGGGTGAAAGGGATGCTCTGAATCTGCCCTAATTTTGGCAATCAGCAGCGGTAGTGCACGGTCCATCAGCCGGACAGACTGACTGCCCGGAGCAGGCTCACCATCACCCCCTGCCAGCAGAGCGGTGAGGGTGGCAATGGCAAACATGGGGGTCCCCACTTGGACTATGTTACTGGGGACTTCCACCCATGACCATGCAGAGAGGGACATGCAGTGGCACAGATGCCATTCTGCAGCTCCCCTGCGACCGGTGAGGGACAAGCGGAGGTAGTGGTCTACCACCTTCTACCTTCCAAAGGGCCCCAGGGCTTCAGGACTGCCTGGAAAATCACAAACCAGGCTGCTCTGCTCCCGCAGCCAGAAGGCAGCTCACGGCCGTCTGTGGGAATCATAGGGGTGAGGAGTCTGGCTAAGATGTAGGTTGCTATCTTAAAATAATTTTTGGTAACACATTGTTTTCTTTGCTACTGAGTGTGGTTATTTGAAGATGCCTTGTTGTCAGCATCTATCCTCAATCACAAATGAGTCTCTCTGTCCTTCTGGGACTCTACCACCATAATGAACTGGAAGAGGGACTGGACCTGGCTGCAGGCTCCTCCAGTCATCATCTCCCCTCCCTTCCCTAACACAAGGTCATGTAATTATTTGTGTGATATGGAACAGCTTTAGCAGAAAAGCTTGGGAGACCTGTCCTCACCTACCACATGAGTCCTGGGGAAGCAAAGCTCTCCCAAGGTGGGGGCACTCCGGTTTCACAGCCACGCAGCAAGCAGGTTGTCCCACCCGCAAACCAGTTGGGATCAGACTATGGTGCTGAGGAGCTGTGCCCTGGGAACCATGGCCTCACTGCAGCCACCCCAGACACGTGCAGCCCTCGGCGGGGACTTCAGCCCATCCTCCCTTTGCATTTCTGACAAGCTTCAACGTGCTGGTCCCTGGGGTATTTGCTCCCCTCACTGTTACCTCTCCATCAGCATACGGGGCCGGGCACCAACAAGGGGTCATGCCTTTCCCAAGGGAAAAGAGGACATAGAACACCAAAATCCCACTCCTGGGCTTGAACAGGTATTCATCCTTGAGCACAAACTTACTTTATTTTCCAGCCAGAATCGCAAGTTGGGAATTAGGAGAAGCCTGCTCTCTCCCTCCCCAAATACCCACACACAAACCCCCAGAAAGGTCCTCACCGGAGCCGGGGGTGAAAGTGTAAATGTTCCTGTCCTCATTTCTCCCTCGGCATAAAAAATGCGGTAATATCCAGAGTGATCACAGCAGTGGTATTTCTGACTTCGCCTGGAGCAGGATGGACCATAAATCTTGTGAGATAACACGTTGCCACAGAGACTTCCAGCCAGTTTTTCAGGCCTTCGGAGTCTGAATGCTGCTGGCGTATCTGAACCAGCCCACCCAGGGCTGGGCATTGCTAGCGCAGAAAGCAGCAGATTTCTGTTGTACCCATGAACACAGGGTGAGTATTTGCTGCTTCCCCTATCATGAGATCTTGGAGGTGTTGTGGAAATCTTACCAGAATCCAATCCACAACAAGGTGAAATTGGAGTATTTGTTGTCACGAGACTGAAAGTATAACTGGTCTGAAGGAGAGACCAGGAAAAAATTCAAAGATCGGTTCAACAGAAGCTTTGGGTTATTGTCTTTGATGTGTCACCACTAGATCTACAATGAGTTTAAAAACACTGAGAAAGATCTTACTCCCTGGTGGATCATCAGGACCTGACCAGCCCCACCTGGGATTCCCCCATCCCGCCCATGGCCTAAAATCCATTTTAGCCCCGCCTGGAGCTGTGCATCTCTGCTCCAGTAGTCCTGTAGGATGTTGGTCTTTAGCTCTGCTGGGCTGGATTGACCCCTGCCCATGCTCCTGCTCAGGGGAAGAGCAGCACCCAGGGGTGAGAGATGGGTCTGCCCTGATGGGGATACTCCTGGCAGCTCTGATACTGCTCTCACTCAACCTGCTGCACCTGGGAATAATCCTGGTGGAACTGGGAGGTCACCCCCTCACTCCTTGTCCTGCTTCTGCTTCTTGATACTGCTGCTGCTTCTTGCCGCTGAGAGGTCCCTGCTGCCTCCGGTAGCTGGTCAATGTGCCGGCACTCAGCAGAGGGTGCTGGATCAGCAGGAGTGGAGGGAGCTGCTTTCCTCTGGCTTGCCAGTACTTTTTCTGAAGCTCCTCTGGATGCCACTCTGCTCCCTGCCTCTCCGAGCCTGCTCCATGGGGATTAGCCACACTTGGCAGAGACCTTTGCAGGTGAGGGAATCGCCCTCCACCCCATGGAGACGGATTTGCATTCCCTTCCCTGACGCTGTGGGCCAGCTCTGCCTCTCTGGGTTACTTATGAGTCTTCTGTAGCACCAAATCCCTCAGCAAGGAGCAAGGTGCTGTTCTTCCAGCTCCCCCGCGGTCGAGCAGTGCTTCTCACTAGGAACACCACCGCTCGCCTGGAGAGCAGGGCTCTGCGCAGGAGAGAGGGGGCCAAACCCACGGCACAGCCCAGCCCTGCTTGTGCTGCTGCCTGAGCAGCATTCCCCAGGGATGCAACCCTTCCTCCTCCTCCTCATTCCTCACTTCCTTCTGAACCCTTCCTTTGTTTCTCAGCTCCTGGGAGACCCCTCAGGTTAATTGCTCGGCTGGATCAATATGCTTCCAGCTGTGCTCTGGCACTAATTGGTGAGGGGCTTGGAGGGGTGAGTGTCCCCGGGGGTGGTGAGTGGCTCCCAGGCTCCCCTTGGCAGTGGCTGTGTCCCTGTCACGGTGCTTGTGGCTTTGTGTCAGGCCAGGCTGCCATCGCTCTGCGTCGAGGGGCTCGCCAGCGCAGGGGAGCCCTGGCAGGCACAGGTCAGCTCCTCCGCGCGGGGTGACGTGTTCAGGGCTGGGGATTCGGTGGCCTGGGGGGTGACTGCAGGAGCAGTGACACCCCTGTGTTTTGCAGCACCCTGTGGCTCTGGGGGTGCCCAGTCTGCATGTCGTTGAGGAAGAGGAGACAGAAATGCACAGGCAGGTGCACAGGGTCTTTTAAAGAAAGATTTTGTTCAGCTGTAGTTTGCCATCTGTGGTGAATGAGTGGTTTAGGGGCTGCTCAAAGAATCAGTGTCAAAAGTGTTAGCAGAAAGTGATTTTAATAGAAATTTATACAAGTGTGACTTAATAGAGTTCGATGGCAAGGTTCATTCTATCCCTTACTACACGGATGAAGCATACAAAGGAAAAGAGGATGGGAAGCTGAAAAGTCCTTGACTATGTAAATGCTACTTGGCAACAACTAAAACATCAATGTATTATCAACCTTATTTCTCATACCAAATCCAAAACACAGCACTATATCAGGTACTAGCAAGAAAATTAACTCTATCCCAGCTAAAACCAGGGTATCATGTTAGAATGATTTATACAGAAGCCAAGAACAAAAAGGTTAAGGGAGACCCTCCCGTTGAGTCATGAGGTTCAGAGAAGACCTGGCTGGATCCAATCCTAGTCTCAAACTTGGACAACGTTTTTTTTCTAAGGGATTATATGTGTTTAGCAATAGTCTAAGGTTCATTCCCAATTTTAAGATAGATCATAAGATTTTAGCAGACTATATTTGCTAGCAGGTACTTCCATCAGTATCCAAAATAATTTCCGTGCCTGGGGGACAGTGACCATCCCTGGCTGAGGTCTCTGAGCGCTCTGCACCAAAACCCAGGGATGCACCCACAGCTGAAGCTGGTGGCCCCTGCACTGGGGAAGGTGAGCCGCTGGCAGGGACATCAAGAGCACCTTAAGAAGTTGGTAGACTTTTTTCCCCTCCTGTTGTTCCTCAAAGCAAGTTTCCCTCGCAGACTCGGCGGGGCCGGGACCAGGGTGCTGGCGGGAGGCGTGGGTGGGTGCGCCGCGGGGCAGCACGGCACAGGGATGCTGTGGGGTGAGAGAGGAACACAGGGATGTGGCAGGGGTGCCACAGGGGACAGTGTGGCATCCTGGGGAGGCGACAGGGGCACAGGGCTGCTACAGGATGGGCGTGAGCTTGCGTGCCTGAACAGTTGCTGTGTGTTCCCAGGGGGTTTGAAGCAGTCCTGCCTGCAGCCTTGCCGGCGGTGGCAGGGAGCAGGCTCACCCCGAGAACATCTTTCCCATGTGCGGTGTTTCCTCCTGGCCAGAGCAGCTCTGGGAAGCTCTGGGCCGTGCCTCTCACCCCGGCACTGCCGGAAGTCACTTGGCTCTAATCTGCTGCCGAAAACAACACGGCACTGCGACCTGAGTGGATTTGCCACACCGCCTCCAGCCGGCTCCCGCCCCGGCTGCCTCAGGAGGGCCATGGGGTGGTGGGAGGGAGGACAGGCTGTCCCCAGGGTGCTGGCCCTGGATTGAAACCCCTGGGGTCCTTCCAGCCACCTGCCGTCTGCCCGCAGAGGGGAGCTAGCAGGGCATCCCCGGCTCCCGGGATGAGCGGGCAGCAAAGCCCCTCTTGTGCATCAGCTCAGCCCTCCTGTGTGGCGGAGGTTGGGGGAATGAGGGAGGCAGATACCCGGCTCCTTGGCTCTGAGCATTAAACCGTTGCTCATGCCTCTCCCCTGTGCAGCCCAAGGACTGTTTTAGCTTCTCTGCAAGCCCAGGCACCCCCTGGAGCCCCTGTATGTGGTGCCTTACGGTTGTGCTGTTCCCTGCAGTCCCCCTGCAGATGTGACGGGTGTTGGTGCTGTGGCTCAGCCGGGTGCCACAAGCACTGGGTGTCCTGAGCACTGGGCGGAGTTGAGCAACTGTCCCCAGGCCCTGAAAAGGTCCCTTTCAGCCCTGGCAGATGAGAACAAGGGGCGACACATCCGCCAGAGACGATTCAGCCACCGACACAAAGCTCAGTCAGAGCCGAGCCGCGCACCAGTGCTGCCGGCCATGCACGGGCTGGTACCGCACTGCTGGGCTGAGCCCCACCACCGCCTGCCACCCTGAAAGGCTCTTTGTGGCCATGGCTGCTGCAGCCGGACCCTGCGCCACCCGTCCCTGCTCCCGGTCCCCCGCTCGCGGCAGGATCCTGCACACGGATGCTTTTGTGACTTTCTGACTTGCTGCAGTCGTGCTCTGGTTTGCACCATAACTGAAACCCATGCCGAAATCCTCCAGAAATCATTCAGAGTGAAGAGTGGAGCACCAGCAACATGTGGTTTTTTGGGGTTGCTCTCAAACTGTGCCGGGCAGAAAGCCTCGTGTGCCAGTGTCTGGGGTGTGATGCTCTCCCAGGACGTGCATCCCATCCAAATGCCACACGTCCCGTGTGGTGCTGAGGGTCACCAGCTCCATTCCCTAACAAAGACCCGTTCCAGAGCTGCTCATTTTGCCCTGGCCCTAACCCAGCCCTGGTTGCACGCTTGCACACAGCTCTGCCCAGCAGCACTGGGGCTTTGCTGTGCTGCTCTGTTTGGCCTTCCATGGGATGGAGGATTTCCTGCTAATGCTGTTACTTGTGAGTAAACGAGGCCTTAGGCTGGGCTGAGCGGTGTTGTGTGCCTGGCACGTGCCAGGAATCACACCAGGGAAGCAGAAAGGGGGCAGATGTCCTGGTATCTGAGAATGACATCAGGCATTTTTCTTTCCCATTCCAGGGAAATGTTGGTGCCCTGGAGGACTGCATCTTCTGACTGCTGTTTCCCCTTTCCTATAATTCTTTAGAAAAAAAATCCAGGCATGCTAACTCCATCCCAGAGAAGTTAAAAATGTGCCTGAATTCCCAGCCCAGCCGATAGCCAGGTCTCCGAGGAGGCAGAACACACGGTACAGCCCTTGCACTTGGCATCTCCGGGGGATGCCTGCCAGGCTGAGCTCCTGCTCCTGGAAAACACGGCTCCAGAGCTACCTCCCTCCCAGCCAGTGGAGATGGGACTGCCGAGATGGCTGAGATCTTTGAAATGTGCTTTTTGACAGGATTCATCCCGGTTTGATACAGCAGAGAGAAAGGGAATCCATGAGGAATTACCCAGGGGCCTGTAGTTGTCTGTTAGACCACAACGAGGATGAAAGCAGATGAGCTTTTTTTAGGACTCGGCTGAAAGGCTCTGTCAGATCCACTCTCAGCAGTGCTTTGAGCTGAGCTGGCGGCTTTGATCCCGAGTGCAGTGGGAGAGCCCACGGGAGCCCCTGTAGCGCTGCAGCAGCGGGCAGACAGGAGATTTTGAGCTAATAACAACGTTCCCAAAGCAATCGCAACTGTTTTGGAGGATTTCTGTAAGTGAAGGCAAATGGGCAGGGCTGGATTTTTAGGCAGCAGGTAACCAGGTGGTGGATGTGTCTTAAGTTGTAACCACACCAGCGTGCATCACACCCCCACAGCAGAATTTTTAAAACATCACATTCCTTAAAAGATCTAATTTTGGAGGTGGTGTGAGTGCTGTCAGTGGCAAAACCTACTGAAGCTTCTGCAGCAGCAGCAGCCCCTGAGCAGTGGGGGGAAATGCAGGCATGGCTGCTTGGAGATGCTCCCCCCAGCCTGGGGGTCTGCGCCCTTGGGGACGAGCTGCGGGTCACCTGGCTCGGGCTGTGGCCCCCTCTGACAGCCGGATCCTTGTCACCCTCCCACCCTTTTGGGATCAGCCCTTTTCCAGCCTGATTACAGGCCTGGCTGGAAATGCAGACAACTCATGGTTTCGGTGTGAGTCACAGAAGGTTTGGTGGCTTTTCTCTCCTTGCAGCTCCAGGCTCTCGGGGCTGGAGCGGTTAGCTGGCAGCATCAGGCTCCTCGCCCCGAGGAAGCAGATCTGCAGCCCTTGTACCCAGGGAGAGAAGTTTGGATGTGTCCTGAGCGGGCTCAGGGGGAGCAAGTAAGAGTCCCAGGTGTTATTTTGAAGACCTTTCCTCTTTTTGGGGAAAAGAGGGCCCTGAGGGTGGGGAGGCTGGGCTTCCCAGGGACACCCAGTGTTGGGGGATCTGCTCCCAGGGGCCCGGGCTCGGTGCCTGCCGTGCTCCCTCTCCCGGCCCCAAGACGGGCAGAGCCGCTCGCCTCTTCCAGGGAGCACAGAGACCTGCCAAACTCGCTCCCCTCCGCCGGCAGGAGTTCCTGCCATGCCGGGTTTGCAGGGAGAGGCGGGTTTTTAATTAAGCAGACTGTTACAGCTGGGGGATACAGACAAGTGCTCAGGTAGGCGAATTCTTCCTTGTCTCTGTCAGCCCAGCGCAAGACCTCGGCTCTCCCTGCAAGCGTTGTCTTGCGCCGTTGGGGACAGAAGCAGCAGTTCTGGTACGCAGTGTTGCCCCGAAGGTCATGTAACATCTGGGAGGTGAGGGGAAGCCTGGCTGGGCTACAGTCATAAAGCACTTCAGAGAGGAAATGTCTTATCTGTGTCATACGTGCCACTGCCTTTTATTTGGTGTGCTGTGTTTGGGGACAGCGCGGTGCTGTGCCAAGGTGGGGATCCGCAGCTCGGTCCCCCGGCCCACAGGCACTGTTGTCAGACGTGTCCTCCGCTCCCCGGTCTCCCACGTGCCCACCCAGCCACGCGTTTGAGCACCCGGCGCCCGCGGGGCTGGGAGGGGTCCTGGTGCTCCCCCAGACCAGCTGCGCTGGAGGGGCTCTCCCACGCGGTTTGCTTGGGTCCCACTGTGTCTGGGCCCTGCAGTGTTGCAGCATCTTCCAGCTCTGCAGCGGACAGTGACTCTGCAGGAGTCCAGATGTCCCCCCCATCCTCTGCTTTGTAACCCTCCCTGTCTCTCCTCTGCCCATCACCCTGCCGCAAGCCTCCTCCCCAGGGACGGGCACCTCGGGCTCAGCTGGCTCTCCCCAGCTCCCTGCTCAGACTTGTGCCACCGTCACCAAGGCTTCGAAAATGCTGGTAATACCCCTTAGTACTGAAAGGCTTAAAGAGGCTTGCAGCAGTTGCAAACTGTGGGAGCTGTCTTTTGTGTAAAACATTATTATTTTATTTTGTTTGTACTAAAAATAGCTTGGAAATGCTGTCAATGAATA
The DNA here is from genome assembly GCA_013400755.1 of Pelecanoides urinatrix. Classification (NCBI taxonomy): domain Eukaryota; kingdom Metazoa; phylum Chordata; class Aves; order Procellariiformes; family Procellariidae; genus Pelecanoides; species Pelecanoides urinatrix. Next base: position 91,267 of record VZTQ01006368.1, on the reverse strand, counting down.
GCTAGGGAATCATATCCTGAAGCAATATGAAATATCCCAGGGTGAACCTCCGCATTGAACACAACTGATGTCCTGCCTGGGAGCCCAACGACCCCAGTACCGCTTCTCCAGCTTCAGCATCAGTTCATAATGTCAACATAACCCTCTGGTATAATAGCAGCCCTGTCATTTATGCTTACTTATCAGTCTATTTATAATATCTCTAAGCAAGCCTGCTATTTATTGGGCTAAAATTGGCTATCCAGAGGAGTTGAAGTCTGCGCAGGGTCAGGAGGAACATGAATACCCATTTTCTAATTCTGACACTATAAGCCTCCCAAAGGCAAAGGCTGCCAGTACTATTAGCAGTACTATTACAGTACTGTGGGGGAACCGTTTCTGCTGGGCTTAATGATTCACCAGCACATATGAGTGCCATTAATCCGCAAGGGAGCGGGGGCTTGTGGCCTCATGAACACGCTATTCCCCCTTGAGTGTTGCAGTGATGCTGTAGAGAGGTTCTCCCCTTCTCTGGGTATCTTAGAAAATACTCTGAGAGGGTTCACGGCTGCTCTGCAGCTCATGGGGGCTGGGCACTTGAGCTGGACCACACTTTGGGCTTTTCCAGTGATAACCTGCTACCCTGCAATGGGAATCCTTGCTCACCTGGTGGGGTCTTTGCCATGGAGCAAAGCCTGTTCTTGCAGCAACAGCCATTCCGTGCAGAGTCAGGAGAGAAGCTCAGCACATTCACTTGCCTCTTAGGTGTTCAGGAAGCTCCTGGACCCTCTGTGGTTCCCTGCAGGAGAGATCACAGCTAGGCTTTATGGTCAAAGCATCTCGATCCCTCCCCTAATGGCAGTGCTGGCTGCAGCCCCTGTTCTGGCTGCTGGGCTCTGCTGGGGACAGTGCCTGGGGATGCTCCTCTCTGCCTTTGTGGCCATAGGGCATCCCAGCTACAGCAGCTGGGTCTTGCATGGGGCTGTTCTGTGCCGCTGGTCCAACATGCACAAGACAAGCTGGCACAGGCTGTGGAGTAGTCGGTTTGTAATGGCAATGCTGCCTGCAGAGCTCCCTCTGCTCCTCAGCAACACTCTGAAACCCCTGTGCCTTGTATAACATGGTTTGTATGAAACCACAGGTGATTTCTGAGCATAACAGGCACAACTAAAGGTGTGATGATACACAGAGAAGCTTACACTGGGGCTGCAGTCTGAAGAGATTCTCCTTTCCAGCAAAGGCTTGTACATTGGATTTACTGACTGCCTTTGCAGAGGGAAGGTTTACAAGCAGAAATAAATAAAAGGCCTTTTTTCCCCAAAGCTTGAAAAGCCTGGTAAAAATCTGTGTTCATTTGTTATTTATCACCACAAAATAATTGTCTGAAAGTTGTAATCACTACTAGTACCTCCAATGTGTCTTAAAGCTTAATTGCCTGAACTTTTTTCTCAGCAATGAGATTATGTAATGACCTTCTTGCATCAACAATTAATTTCTCCCACAGCAGCTTGTGGCACCTGCTGCCTCCTCCTTCAGCTCCATGCGCTCAGGAAAGGCCATTTGCTGGCTGTGCCGCGCTCCTGTGAGCCTCCGCGAGACACGGCACGTACCGGGGAGCTGCGGCGTGGGTGGTGACGGAGGTGAGGAAACCCGGGGGAGGAGTGGCCGTGGGGACCAGGAAGGCAAGCGGTGACACAGGAGAGACATAAATACGAAGAGTTAAACCAGCACAAATCCTTCTGCCACAGCCGTCCGCCCAGCGAGCAGAGAAGTGCCCATGGGCTGTTTTTTGGGGTTTCCCTGGCAGAATGCCCTTGGGGCGGGCAGGGAGCGGAGGTGCTGACACGGGTCAGCTGAGGGCTGTGCATGCGCCCTGCTCCCTGCGCCCTGCTGCAGGAGATGGTCTTGCTCACCCAAACCCCCTGGGTGACTGGGAGCTCGCACAGCCCCTGCAGCAACTCGATCTCGGGGCTCCCTTGGTAACAGCAAAGCCAGGAGAAGGAGGAATTGCCCTCTGGCATGCTTCAAAAGGCAGCATGCCATAAAATTCGTTAACCTCGGACTAGTTTTATCCCTCTTGTAAAATACATTTTGTGTCTAATCTTGGAAACGCGATGTCTCTTTGCCACCAGCCTGGCAGTGCGTTTCACTGCTGATGAGTAATGAGAGAATGTCTCCCTTTGTCTGGAGACATATTTTCCCCTGTCATGCTGTTTTGAGCTTCTTTAGACTGAAATCACCAGCACTTGCTTTGCAATGCATCAGGTGCTGGTGAGACGCTGCCTCTCTGGCTCTGTAGCTGGGTGGATGTGCCCCGGGGAGGACGTGGGAGGCTGAGCTCAGGGTCCAGCCCTGGTTGCCCACAGCCCGGGGGTATGTGCGGGGCTTGGACCCCTTTAGGAAAACCTTCAGCCCACAGTCAGAAACTCACTGGGCATGTCTGCACTCCAGAATGAGCCACATGTTAGACCAGGCCAGGGTTCATTTCTCCTCGTGGGTACCTACAGCCCATTTAAACCTATTCAAACTAGTCTGCAGAGAGGAGCATCTCTCCACACTACCCGCAAAGCAGCCAGTGTTCTGCTGGTCCCATGAACAGAAAACCAAACAGTCTTCATTTCTTCACCAAAGGAAGGCAGAAGAAATATTATTGCTTATGGGGAACCTTTGCTGAGCAAGGAGAGACAAGCTTTTATGCATTGTATCAGGCTGGTGGAGTTAGATAACAAGAAAGCCAACCCCCGAGAGAGGCTGCAGAACCAGCAAAACCGCTGCTCGCCCGGAGCTGCTGGGCAGAGCTGCCTGTGCCCCCGCACCCTGAGCACCCTGAGCCGGCTCTGCCTCCCGCCGTTCAGCATCCCCAGCCCCTGAGCCCTGCCGCTGCCTCCCGGGCTCTCCTCGCCAGCTCCGCTCACTGTGCCCTGCCCTGAGATGATCCCAACCACAGATTATTATTTGGTTCACGTTTTGGTATAGGGGGAGGAGGTTGTAGCATCCGCCTTTCACTCCCGTCCTTGTTCCAGAATGAGTCACCGGGATGAAGGAGCTGAGCAAAAAGGCAAGAGGATAATTCGCCTTGTGATGGTGATTCAGCCTCTGTGGGGTGGTGACAGAGTGAGCAGAGCTATTGTTTCTCCCCATCAGCTGATGAAAAAAGCGTTCTTGCTCCTCTTATGATGATTCATTGTAGAAGAAATATGAACAAAGTGATGTGTAAAACAGCGATGAGTGAAGTCCCTGCTTCAGGGAACACCCTCTGGCTCTCTCAGTCTACCCTGAAGGCCAGGGCAGCTTGCTGCGCAAACAGCCAGCCCCTCTCCTGCCCAGGGAAGCTGTTGCTGCACTGCCAGTCCCAGGAGCAGCTCAGCGCACACGAGGGATGGGAGCCAGCTCAGCGCACGAGGGACGGCGCTAGTTCAGCACACAGAAGGGATGGGAGCCAGCTCAGCGCATGCAGACGGAGGAGCACTCTGCTGTGGCAGCCTAGGAGTGCCACACCAGCTGCTCGCACAGACTGCCTCAGCAAATTCCTGCGTCTATATGTCACCCAGCATCACCTCAATGAAGTGGTTTATCAGAGACATGGCACAGTCATACACTGCGAAGATGATCTGGGGTTTGAATGGCTTCTCCACGAGGGATGGTTCAGGAGGTTAGGACAGTTCTACAGACTGCAAAAATAAATGATCCGGGGAGAATATTATAGAAGTCTACTAAATACTGAGTGCTGTGACAAATAGGCAATGGTTATCCTCTGCCTCTTCTCATATGAGGTTTGGAGGATCAGGTGGAACTAGTAGAAGCCTGTTCACAACAACAGATGAGGAGGTACTCACTTACAAAATTTGTAGCTAAGCTATGAAACTCTATGCATGGCATAGAGGCTACTGAAATTTCCCAAGGATTCAGAAAATAATTCATTGGATTCATAGAAGAAAATACCTGGTAGTCAGTAATTCAAATACAATCCCACATGAAGTGCCTGAATCACGGCCAGCAGATGTGGGGAGGACATTCAGGAGTCATTTTTGCAAGCTCCCCTGGACACTTACTCTTCCCTTGGCACGCACTGGGGCGATGCACCACTGGTCCAACTCACTGGGACTGTTTCCATGTTCAACATACGTGCTCAACATACGTGCAAAGTTTATAGATTTCTGCATAAATTATATGTGGACTTTCAACAAACGCTGCCTGGTCAGTTACTACTCCAAAATCCAGAATGACAAAATGAATATGAAGCTGAACTGGGAAAGCTTAAATCAGCATTTACTGACTTCAGCATTTTCTTCTCCTGGTTCTTTACATTTTACATATTTTGCATTTGCATTTTAGATGAAGTCCTAGGAGCTGTGTGTAAGATTAATGAATGATTGATAGCAGCTTCAGGATATTCAGGCAGCAGTAATAAGTGTATTATTGACAGTGAATATTCATAGGGATAGATCAGCTTGTGGGATTAAAAGACACATCCTAGAGGGGTGTATATAATGAAAACGGGGGCAATCAAGTAAATGAAGCAGAAAAGGTATAGCTCTATTGGCCCTTTACAGTCACTGTCTCTGAGTCTCCTTCAGTTCATAATTACCATTGCTGGAAGATAACAGCTATTAGCAGTGGCTGCAGATCCCCGGGCTCTTTGAAGTCCTGAACAATAGACCACAGGAGGTGCTATGGGACCTTCTTCATCTTCTCCCTAGTCTACACCATCATGCAAACTGCTGATGGCTGTTTCCACCAGCAGCTTTCCCAGTCGCCTTTGATTGCAGCCACCCTTGTAATAGCTTCGAGGAGTAAGTTTCATTTTGGTAGAATAAAAGTCATTTATTGCCTGATTGTATCAAAACAACGGTGAGGAAGGCAGTCCCTGTGTCTGCCTGGGCAGAGCGGGCAGCTGAGCTGGTTTGGGCAGTGCCAAGATCCCACGAGGGAACTTTCTCCCCTCCCGACCGTCTGGTTCAGCTCAGTGACAGCAGCACCCCAAAGCCCAGGCTGGGTTCGCCTTGGCCATGGCTTCATCTAAGTGTGAAATAAAGCATTGGGCTCATCCTCAGATCCAACTGGCACAGTGAGATGCAGAGGGCGCAGAATGCCAGCACTTTTCTCAATTAAACCTGCAATCTAATAATAAAATCTCAAAATTAAAACCAACATGGCTTTTTAATTCAAGTATGTTTTCCTTAATTTCTAGCGACTTACAAAGATATTCATCCTGTACGCAACAAGAGCGATAGATACAGTTTAATTTCTGCATAAGCTCAAAACACCATGTAACTGTTTGCCATGTGGTTTTGCTCTGATTTCATACCATTAAGATGTTGGAACACGGCGGCCCCGTTTTCACATGCTGCATGGGTACAAGCAGATGTTTTGTCGGCCTGCCCACTGCCAGCTGATTTAATCTGTTTTGTCTAAGGCTTTGCAGCACCGGTAATAAATGACTCACGCTGAGCATGGGGTTTTTATGCTTTCCATGTGCAGAAACCATAGGAAGGACGGAGCTCTCCCTTCCTACGTACCTGACTCCTGCCAGGTGCTGCTCAGGACTTTCTGCACCATTTTTGCCCAATGCCCTCGTTATGGTCCAGGAGCCTGCACGAGTGCCTTTGCGGGTGGGGAGATTGCTTTGGTCTCCTTGCAGGTGTTCTAATTAGCCAGCTCTGAACGTGAAGGCAAAACCACCCTCTCCTTGGATCACAGAAAATAGGGCAGGAGGAAATTCATGGATCCTCAAATCTGATCGCTTATTATCTCAAGCAACCATATGATGTAACCCCTTTCATAAACAACAGGGCTTGGCCTGCACTATTCCTATATGGAAGCTGCTGCAGATGCCTACAGCTCTGACAGATAGAAACCTTGTTTTAGAAAAAAAAGTATCACAGCCTGAGTTTTAATTGTGGCCAGATGATATCAATTTGTTCCTGTGGCAACACCAGCCTAGACAGCCCCTCTCACTCCCAGCTGCTCGGGTACCTGTTAGTATATAACCACCTCTGCTCTTAGTTTTATTTTTATAAGTGAAGGTGTGAGACTGGCAGGGGCTCCTCTGGGTCATGAGTTTGCTGTTTGGGTGAGTACATGATGGGGTGACAGTAGCATCATGCGGTGCTATAAGTACCATGAGAGGTGGGAGAGGGCTCTGCAACAGCCAGAGGTGGAACTGCCCCATCTTTGTCTAACTGGAACGCAGCAAACGGTTTCTGACCCCTAAAACACTGCTTTGCTGTAACTAGAGCAAGGTTGCCCTTTGAACAGTGAAAATACAGATCTCTTGTGTGAGCGAATTGGTTTTAGACCTTGTTATTTGTTTTACTCTCTCTTGCTGTGTTCTGGGGGGTAATAGAAGATATTTAACTCCTGTCTTGCTGTCTACTTCAGCAGATTTCAGTTTCTCCTGAGTTGCAAGAAACTCCAAAACGAGTCCTTTAGGTCTCTAGGAAATCTCTCCCCTGCCCCATCTCTGGGGCTGGGATTGGATCTGTTTTGTGCTGTGGGTGTTTTCTGCTCCCTCAGGGTCTCCCAAGCCATGCCATGAGCCTGGAGATGCTTGCTGCATCTCTGACTCTCTGCCTGTCCCATGGTGCACCCCAAAAACTTCCTGAGCCTGATGTGTTCAGCTCCTTGCCAGGAAAGGGCTGCCCCTCTCTGGGGGGGGCTGCAGGGAGCCAGCGCAGGGCTGGCGAAGCCCCTCTGGCTCCCGGTGAGCGAAGCACAGGGAATACGGCCCCTCCCTAGCCAGCGGGCAGCACCCCCATCGCATACACATCTTTGCAGTATGCAAAGCTAGAGTTTGTGAGCAGAGATGTATTGTAGTGCCGGGATATCCCCCTTGCCTGAGCCTCCTCTGCACCTCCCTGGACCAGCTGGGTCTCATCCTGCCCTGCTCTTCCTCCAGTCCCCGCACTGGGGGCTGCCTGTGTGACAGCTCTGCTCCATTCCTGCTGAGGAGCAGGGGTGTTAAGGAGGTAGAAAACATGACCTTTATCCCCAGTCTTATAGCCCCAAATCTTGAAAATCAGGATAACACAAACCTTTTGTTGGAAGCCACTCATCCACCATAGCCTTGGCATTCAAGTTGAATCTACCTGTGTTTAGCTTGGAAAACAATTCTCCTAGCCACCTGATACAGTGTGAGTTCATGGCTTTGCTGGAAATCCTTGCTGTCAGACTCGTGATTTAATAGGCTGATTTCCAGCTCTCCAGGATGGCTGTTGCCTGGTCTAGCATGCTGCACTTAGAATTTTCCTTTTGCCTCCAATGTGGTTATTTCCTTGCTTAACTGTTCATTCCCAGCAGCCTGTGCCTTTTCCCACACCTACCATTGTTCCGGAGAAAAGTAATTAAAACTACTTCCTTCTTGTGGACCTGGAAGACCTCTAGCTCTGCCCCAGCATCCGTGTGCCACAGCCTTGCTTCTTTCCTTGCTCTTGTTTGTTTGCACAGCCAAAAACCCTGGTACTACTTACTGATTAACTCCCGCTGCATGCCTGGCGCTGCCCACTGCTCCCCCTCTCCATCTGGCCCTGGGCTGTGCGACTTCACAGGGCTCCCTCCCCTGCTAGCTGGAAGTGGCTGTGTGGATTTTTCTTGTGCTACCAGCAAGTCTGTTTTCCTCTTTATTTTGGGTCCAGTTTTCCCTGGGCGGTGCAGCACAGAGCTGCTTGGCTGCTGCCAGTGCTGCAAACTGCTCCTGTGGTCTGGAGCCGCCTGCAAATTTGCTGTGTAAGAGTTTCCTCGCATCTGTGTTACTCTGAGTTTTCCGTGCTCCTGGTGCTTTGCCAAAAGCCTGCCTTGCCTGAGAAAGCAAGAGGTTCCCCTCTTGTCCTGGGAAGTAGGATGTGGCAGGACATCGGTGACCCTGCTCTGTGCCGGAGCTGGCTCGGGGCATGGTTGCCTGTGAATGAGCTGAATGGCAGGTCTGTGGGTGGATGTTTGCTAGGAGGAGATAGGTGAGGAGCTGTTGGAAGGGGTCTGGGCTGTGGTATGGTTTTTTGCTGTGTAGCAGCCAGGCTGGTCCTGGGGTGGGAGCTTGCCCTTTTGGCAGCCCAGACTAGTTAGTGTTCCCTTTTTTAACCATCTTCATCAAGACTCTAGGTCTTCTCTTTGATCGCTCAGCACTGTGCGGACTTGTGCTTCAGTTTCTGATGAGTGGCATAAAACTGGTTTTTGCTGAAGTGTTTGAAAGCTTTGAGATGTTGCAAATGCTCCTGCTGCCCAGGTGTGAAGCGCTGCTCTGTACCTGCAAGCGGGGAGGACTGCCCCAGGTCTGGTTCTCCACCGCGGCTCCGTCTGAAGCCTGGCTCTCGGGGGATGGTGTGGAGCATGCTAGGCTGGCAGCAAGCATGCTGGAGGGCAGAACTGGGGTTCAAAATAATGACAAATTGAAGAAATCTGCAAATCTACATTATATTTCTGTAACAGATTTGTGAAAATAGAAACTTTACTCTGGTTGTCAGCAAAATCTTTGCTGTCAAATGCCTTTTTATCTTTGCCTCTGCACTCCTGCATTGCTGTAGATCCTGTCCTGCACACAGGAGAACCTGTCCCTGATAGCAGCACGAGAGCTGTCGGGGGGTGTGTATATTTTAGTGAGTGGCTTGTTGTGCAACCACCGTGAGATGGCATGGGTGTTGCCTTCTGCACAACTTTTGGTTTTGCTCTTTTTGCTGTCCAGGTGAAGATTTCTGAAACTATTTTGGTTTTGCTACAGCTCTCACCCTTCAAAATGCCCTGTTATTTCCAGGTTGCCCATCAGCTCAGTGAATCAGACTGTCATTAGCTCCTGTCCCCTGCTGCTTTTTCCTGCTCTGCTGCTTTAATCCTTCTGTGAGCTGACAAGCAAAGCACACTGAAACAGTGGCTAGGATATGCTCCAGAAGTAATGCTTCCCTTTTAAACTTCTGGCTATTCTCTTCTGTTTGGTCATTCTCCAAAACTTCTGCTTATCTTAGTCCAGTTGTGAGACTACAGTCTTCCCTATATGGACTACTATAATCTGCTGCCAGAAACCTCCCCATTAAAACCATTAGTGCTTATATCTTCTGTGCTGTGTAAGTCAGGTAAACAAGGACCAACTACATCTATTCTGATTGCAGCCAAGCTGGAGGGGGGAGTTATGTACCATGTGTGTCTGTGAGCTCCTCAGCACACTTGCTGGCGGGTGTGCAGCCAGAAAACAGGATGGGAGTTGTCCTGTGGATGTGGGGTGCCAAAGGACTGCGAGTGGCTTTACCATTTGTACATGTTGAGTTGTCTTTACGTGCTTCCATTTGAGGGCTCACAGTCTGAGGTTGAGTTTTTTGTGACCCTTCTGGTCATCACTCTTTCTGATGGCCCCCAGCACGGGGACTGCTGGTGAATTTGGTTTTGGCAGGAAAAGTTAACAATATAACTTCAGCTCTGCGGAGAATTTCCTGGCAGGGTCTGTGGGTGTTCGAACTGTAGAGAAGGTTATTAACTCTCCAGTGAGTAGAAAAGCAAGGGCTATCCAACAGGGCTGCTGTTGGTGTGGTAGGCAAGCTGGGCTTGTGCTCCCCAGATGCTATGGAGGGGCCCAAACCAGCATCCTTAAACTTTAGAAGAACCTTTGTTCATATTAAATCTTTAACTGGCCCCTTTATCAGCTTTGAGTTTACCCTGAACCCCAGATTTAATTGCTTCCACACTTCTGCAGAACTGTTAGCTTGCAGCTGTATGTTGCTCAGGAAAAAAAAAATTGCAAAAATCAGCATGTGAATTATTCAGTGCAAAGGCCTTGGCTCATTCTCATTCAAAAGCAATGTGTGCTGACGAACATCAGTGCACAAACAGAGCAGAGACCTGGGGAGTGACAATTCCTTACAGCTGGGGCTATGAGGCAGCAGAGGGGTGGTTTTCGTTGGAGGGGATGCTGAGTTGGAGCCCTGAAGGGAGCAGCCTGGGGAGGGAGGGGGACTGGAGCATTGCATGTAGTCTAAAACTTTGCAGGTTTTTGGAGAGTTTTGCAGCTCTGATATTCAGTCACTGATTTCTGCTCATTCACTTGGTGTCTTAAAAGATATTGCAAAAAATTGATTATGTGGAGTGCTGCTTTGCTTAAAGAATAATAGTAAGTATTGATGTAATAGCACAAAACTGTCCAGCATCTTCTTACATATGCTAGTCCAGAAATGTCCTTATTACACGGAGAATCCAGTGATGGTCCTGTTCCTGAGCATTTATTATTTCCATGCTTTTGAGTTCTCATTCTCTTCAATGTCTGATGTGTGAGGTAGGAGAGAAGAGGGAGAAATTAATAAATTGGAATAATGAGGAAGAAAATTTGCTCTATTTGCATTCAGTTTTGAACAGCCTGTACATAAGCCTTTTTTTGATGAAGTCCAGAATGTATGAGTGCTATTTGTCAGCAAGGAACAGTATTAATAGACAATTGCAAAATATACTTTCCACAGGAAAGGGCCTTGCAGCCTGAGGCAATATTTCCACAGTTTTCCAATGGCTCTGGTCACTTGTAACGGGTTTTCTCTATTTTATGCAGCTGTGGTCTGGCACATTGTATGACAGGGAAAATTTTGAAGTTATGGTTTGCAGACACTGGGTTATTAAGTAAGTCCTGTACAGACAGAATAATAGCTGCTTGTGTCTTTTTTTCTGAGTTGGAACAGTTTCTTTCTCAAAACAGCAGGCTTTGAATGTCTGGTTTTTCTAAATGCAGGATGATTCTGTCCTCTCTGACATGTGAAAACATGCAATGAGTCTTTCTCCCTCTACTCTCTACACAGGACAGTGTAAAGGCTCCTGGATTTTGTTTTCAGTTGACTTCTGCAGAGGTCAAGTCCTCTAATCCTTTTTGTGCCTCTATGCCTGGGACACTTACCTAGTTTCCCCTATGTGTCCTGAAAATAAGCACCACCAAATTGGGATTCTTGTGTCGAAGGTATAAAAAGCAGACAGCTGCTGCTGCCTTGTGGTGCTGGGCCGGGAGGAGGCGCGGTGCTGGGCAGGCTGGGTTTGTGCGCAGCAGTGAGGCGGGCTGTGTTCAGACCTGATGCTGGCCATGTGTACTGTGCTTGCATGGTGTAGGTCAGGGACTGCTAGTTCTTAATCCTGAGCTTTTATTTTGCAACTTGATGAACAGAACTAACTACACTTGGTGCTGTAGCCAGCAGAAAATAGATGAATGCAGCCTGATCGTGGCCAGATGATGGCCAAGAGCAGGTATGACTTGTGTAATGCTACAGCCTGCACTGGCAATATGTGGGACTTAACTATATCTTCAGAAAATGTCTCATTCCAACAAGGCAAAAACCCCTAGGTGGTAATGCAGAAATAACAGGCCCATATTGATCCAGGAAAGGGAAGCTCACCTGCCAGCAGGCTGGTTTTGTTCGTGCTTTGCTATGGCAGCTGTTTTTTCCTGATCCTCCCTCCAGCATGTCAGGTTCCTGGATCCCATCCTCAAAGTTGCATGGGTGTAATAGTGCAAAAGCCTTATGTGGAAGAAAACTCCAAGGAATGAATAAAGGAACAGGAATTCCACTACATCTTGATACAAAAAATTTCTAGGGAGTAATTCCCCCTTTTGTTTAAACTCGCAGGAGAAGGCCCCTGGCTGGCATTGGGGCTGATGTTTATCACTAGAACCGTCTTAAACTGTTTCCCCAGGCACTGACCCTCACCAAGGTCCTGCGTCTCTGCCAGCAGCTTTGGATAGGCAATGGAGGGTAGTGTCTACCATCCACCGGTAGTGCCGTATTAATATGCAGTGAATGGAAAAACTATGCACTAAAACTACTGAAAATCCAAAGCAAAACATCCTCAAGGGTGTCCGGTTTCACCTGGTGTCAGAAATGAAATTTCTAAATCAACACCAGTGCTGCTTGTCTAGGAAAAAAAGTGCAAGTTAATGATTCCCTGCCTGACACAGAACTGGTTTTGCGTGATTTGCAGATTCTGATCCTTGTCTCCTTAATCTGCCTTTTTTTCTCTCTCACCACCCACACAAAGCTTCTCTTTCTACCTACTTCTAGTTCCTGCGTGATGATACTCGTTATTACCTCCGTTCATGGTGCCAGGCTCAAAATATTCTCTGACATCAGTCTCCTGCCGCAGCCGATGGAAGCAGCCCTGTGGTGCTGGGCGCCCGGGGGAGCAGCCCAGACCCAGCAGCTCTCCCGCCCCGGGGCACGGCCACGGGCATCGCCAACCCGCCAGGTCTGTCCCGCCACCGGCACAGCAATCGCTGCCGTGCCCGGGGCACTGCGGAGCGTGCTCTGCAGGCCATGCAGCTGTGTTGCCTTAAACAGGCAAAACTTGCAAAAAATAAAGTTAATTCACTAGCAGCCCAGGAGAAAGCCTTATTTTGCGGATTCTGTTCAAATCTAATCCTGGAGAAACCTCTTGACTTCCAGTAAAGACTTATTTTTGTGAAACTTCTTTAAAATGCCCCAGTGCATTGCTCCTCTGCGTATCGTTACCTGGAGGAATGTGTTGGTATCTCTGCACAAATGTGCACAGGTACAGCAGCAAATTTCAATATGAATAAAATTCATATACTTTTTACATATGTGAATTTTTTCTGACCTTATTTTTCAGCCAGAGGCTATAGGCCGTGGCTTGGACAAACCAGATAAACCAGAAAAAGCCCTTATTGTGGATTACATAAAGGCATTTTCTATGAAAAAGCTATGTCAGAGAAGAACACTTCTAACAACAAATCATTCTGCAGTTACTTCCTGTGCTTGGAACAGCTAAGTAAGCATGTTTTATCCATTACCTACAGCAATTCAGAAAATGCATGTCACGTGCAAAACAATCTCAAGATGCAGGATGGTCAGACCAAGTTCCAAGAGCAAGATGCCGATGGTTCTGTACCAGGGCACTTTGTTGGAACAGCTGTGTCTACCTCTTTGCTTCCAGAGAAGAGGTCCGATGCTTCTGGTTTTACACTAAAGGACACCCTTTTTCACAGATAGTTTAACTTTAGAAGAAACTTTTCTAACCTGAAAGAATCAGATAGAAAGGGGACTGAGGTGGGAAGCAGACAGGCAACAAATGATACTGCTACAGGAATCCAGGTGTACAATCTGTATTGCTGCTGTTGGCCCCAAAGAGCTGTGTTTGGGTGTGGGGATGATGTTTTGGTGTGGGGAAAAAAGACTAGATTAGCCTGGACTATGGAGTGAAGTCAGGACTTGACTCAAATTTGTCTATTTGGAGACCTTGTGCCAATTGCGCAGTCTCCTGATCTGGGTCCTGAGCTGGCTTCGTACACCCACTCGGTGGTCTCTAAAAGCATCCCTCTTCAGAGGTGATGAACCCCTCAGCTCCTGTTACCTTTAAGAGCTGTAGGGTTTGGGGGCTTGGTTTTTTTATGGATGGGACACTGGCCCTCATGTTTCAGGTATTATTACCATGCACTTAAGGAAGTGGACTTTCAAGATGCCACTTTTAGCATTTATTCCATTATGAATCAGTATGATTCTGTTCTGTTTTTTAAAGTCAACTGATAGAAAAGCTATTGCATGCATTCATGAGGCCCTCTTTTTTTGTTTGTTTCTAGTAGGAAGTAAATCAGGAAGCTTTTGGTGATTCAAATCAAAGCTGTTTCTCTACCTCTTACTTTTTCATATGTACTACAGACCAGAGTCGAGTCACACTGATCTTGCCAAGGAATTGCTTCTTCACACAAAAATAAAAATGACAATTGGGGCTAGGACTTGAAGTTATTAATGTAAATTTACATACAAAAACTTGTTTTTAATAACTTTCCACATCACAAAAACTTCTCACTAGAGAAGGTCACTTGATGAAATCACCTATTTGAATATTTTTCTGGTTCTCCAGGAGATTTAGTAGTTTGACATCGTACAAATATTTTTATATTAATTCAGCTGGCACTGCAGTGAGCTATAACCATTGTTGGAGTAAGCGCACAAGAAGAAAAATAAAAGAACAAAGATACCTTGATGAAATATGCAATTCTTGGAATACAATTACTAGAGACATAAATATGAAACTAAACTTCTCTATAAAGTGGGGTTTTATTATTTTGCAAGATCGTTCTTTTACCAAAAAGGTCAAATGTATCAGTTTGTTACCCAGATGTGTCCAGAGGGCCTCTGCCTCAGGTCATTCCTGCTGAGACAAGTGATGCAAGGAATTAATGGGCAGCAGAATGGAAAAATGCTTTAGTACTTGCAGGGGAACACGATTACCCTGGACAAACCCTTGCTCTGCCCCAAATACTGCTGTGCATCTGCCGACTGGCTTGTGAAAATGAAGCAAATGTTTCCCTTCCAAGAAGCATTTATGTAATTGTTGCTTTAAGTGAAAGAAAGCTTGTCATCGCTTTAGAAACAAAGCTGTGATTTCCCTCTTCCCCCTACCCTACCCTTCTGTGAGAAAGGCTCAGGCCTGTTTGGGGAGGAGGGGGGCAGCTAGCTTTGGTTTCTGGCACCCGCTGTGGCTGCTCACCTCGCCCCCCACCTCCTGTCCTCAGGGAGCCCAGCTGGCGTGGATGGGACCCTCCCTCCCTTGTCCTGGGACAAGTATGTGACAGAAATGCAGAGAGATGTTATCTGCTGAGTTTCCTTGTGTTATTTTTTCCCTGTTGAAGCCTTTTGGTGCTGCTGAGCTGACTCTGCATTCCAGGACTCCTGCTGAAGGGACAGCAGTGTCTCTGCTCTGACATCTCCCAGGCTGTACAGCTAGCGCTTTGTCAAGTCTGGATGTAGTGTCTTGGTGGAAGCTCGTGGTTCTGATCACTGCTGCATCCTTTCCAAAATGGTTGTTTGCCCAGCTGTTTGGCAATTTCACTGTGACCATGAGGGATGGAGACCGTTAACCAGCAGGAACTGGGGCATGACCATGAGACAGGGCGCAGGAGGTGGAAAACTTGTCCCAGGTCACTGGGTTTATAGATTGGGAGCAGAATTAATCTATATATTTCAGTGTGACTTCATTCTTTTTTGCCTGGGAGAGCTAAAGCTATGTGTGGTATCCCAGGCATAGCCAGCTTTGGCAGACGTGGGGGACCTTGGGGGACACAGCTTGGGACTGATCCTTGGACTGAAGAGGTGGAAGGCAGGGAATAACTGAGGGTCAGGTCCTGCAGGCACACACAGCCTGGTGACCAGAGCTGCCCTTGGTGAGCTGCCCCCCCCACAACAGCAAAATGACCTGCGGCTCGGACCCTGCAGGTAATCCCTCATCATATTCGTAAACCGAATGCAGCCTCTCCATTTCTGTCCTGTGCAGCAGAGACCTGAAGAGACCTGGTGTGGGCAACACCAGAAAAGGCTGAGAAAAGCTCAGGTCTCCTTCCTGAGCGTGGCTGTGGTGCCGGTATTATGAGCGAGGCTTTGCAGAGAGGCTGCCGAGCTCCGGACACTGCCAGCTCACAGCTGCTGGAGCAGTGCAAGAGCCCTGTGCTGTCTTGACAAAAACCAAACTGGTTGAGCAGTGCTAGGTATCCTTGTAGCTGCCTAATAGAGCAGCGGTGCTGATTTTTTAATTATTGTTATTATTTAGCACTGCATTATAATGTTCAGCCTCTAAAAGTACTAGTGCTGCTGGAGCAAAAAACAAAGGGAATGCTCCTGCTCTGACCGTTGCCGTGGCACTGCAGGGACAGATGCAGGTCCATGTGGGGGCACACAAAATGGCCCCATTGAGATCAAACCCCTTTCCTTTGTAGGACTGTGCTTTTTAGGCTCAGTTCTGTAATTCTGAATTGCAAAGGCACATCCATGACTAACTACACTTCTACATAAGGCTAAATTATGATAGTAAAAGGCTTTTCGGTTACTAGCCTGACACATAACACTACACCACTAGCAGGCAGCAGAAGGTTTAAATAAGCTCTGCAGATTCATGGAGATAGGATGGCTACAAAGGGAATACAGCTTTAGGATGAGGACTGGACAGTCTGTATGACCACATTAGTTAAATAGTGATGGGAAGCAACTGGTAAATATCCACAGCAAGCCATGAGGGAAGGATGAGGTGGGCGAAGATGTTGGGAAGTTTGGTCTCTGAAGGAGATGCAGAGATCTCTGCACAGTTCCCACGCTTGTTCCAGACCAAGGATTGTTAATTTTCTGGCTTTGCAATTAGCCTCGCTGTGAAAGCTCAGCAATGGATATTTTACCATGTCCCTTGGGAACCTGGTTCATTAGTTTATAATTTTAATTAAAATTGTGCTGCTTAATTTCTTTGAAGTGTACTGACTTCACTGGAGTGGTGCCATTGTCTCGCCGAACAGAAGGACACACCTGATGCTGGCTGGCTCAAACCATTGCTGTGCGCGGTCCCTAAGGAAAACCAGAAGGCCCAGGCACTTTTAGTGCGTACAGGCACGTGTTGTTTTGGGGAGCATTTCCCTGATACGTGGCTGTTGTCATCTCCTGCACCCTGCCATTACACCTTTGGGTGCTCTGCTGCTTCCCACCCTGGTGACCAAGTCAACTTCCTTGGTGCTGCAAGACATTGGTCATGTCTTCAGCGGTGAATGAGGCAGATGACAGATGCAAGGGGCAGCGTGGCAGGCTGGGTTTGTGCAATCCCACGGCATGTTGCTGGTCATGGAGATGGGAGAGAAAATGAACATACTGGTTAAGTACCCCCCCGCACCTTAACTGGCGGTGCCTGGCTGATACCCAGCCACATCAGTCAAAAACTTTGCTGGAGATTAGCAGGGGAGGGCTGTATTAAGTGCTCTGCAGAGCCTGAACAATGAAATTAACCTACAAGTGAGGAAAGAGCCTCTGCCAAGAGATTTTTATCTTCCATGAATGAGCTGGATACTGAAGGGCTCCTGACTTTTATGAAAGGCAGGAAACTCAAGCTACTATTTTATAAGCCAAGAGATTTGACCATTGTGAAGCAACGCCTGTGTCGTTAACTTGGCTAGATGGCCCAGAATGTGTCAGGACAAGGGTGGTGATTAATGCTGCTAGAAATGCTCCCGAATTACTTGGGAGCAGTCGCTCCCGGGGCACCGGCTGTCACCAAGGAGCCTGGTGACAGCCAAGTCCTGGCAGCACCGGGCGGCAGAGCCCCTACGCCAGCTCCCAGCTTCTCCCTGGCAGTGCCGCAGGTACCGCAGCCGTGCAAGCACTCCCTGGCCAATTTGCACAGCGCCTTGGCACAGGTTGAAGTGAAACCCTACCCAAACGTGGGTGGAAAGAAGCAGGCGGCAAAAGAGGAACGGTGTGTTTCTAGGGAATGGGATGGCTTTGCTAGCGTGGGTGCCTCCGCAGCACTGCACCCACTACCCTGCCCTGTCTGCTGCTCTTCAGAAATGAATCCCTTTTATCTGGAAATGAGTTTGGCTTCTTGCCCCTGCTGCCCCGGCGGTGAGAGGGCTGCTGCTGCAGGGTGGGTGTTCCCCAGCCAGCCTGTGCTGCTGCTGGTGGCTGAAATAACTTGCTTTTCTTGTGCCTGTCTTTTGGTCTGTTTTAGAGAGGAACGACATCTCCTCTGTTTTTCTTTTGCAGCTTGAACTATCCAGCCATTTAGTCCTTGCTGAAGCAGGCTGGTTTCCTGGTGGTACCCTCTTTCGTGCCTGTGGAAATTAATCTAGCTCTCTTGAACATAGGTAGCAAAAGCAAACTTCACTTCTTGCACCAGAGACACAGGCAAAATATCAAACTCAATGCAGACCCTTAAGGGCCTGTGGTAGTAATTCCCCTTCACGTTCATCCTGCCTCTGTCAGTGCTGTTTTTCATTGCCTCCCTTGTAGCCAGTTCCTTCCTACTTTGTATCTCGTCTTTTGGCAGAAGCTTCTTCGGTTTGCTAATCTCCCTTTGATGCCACATCAGCTGCTTCTCTGAAGTCCAAAGGGATGAGCTCTGAGGGGCTTCCTCTGGCTTTCAAAGCAAGAAAGAACAGTCTGACAAAATTTCTCTTTGCAAAGTCCACATTTAATGTTACTGTATTTTTCATTATCTTGTAATCTTTCAAAATTTGTTTTAAGACCTAGCTTTCTACTGCAGTTAGACTGCTGGGTCTTAAACCTTTCCTCATCACTTCTCCCTTTTTAATTATCAATATTATTTTGCTTTTCCCTAGTCATATGGTAATGTCCCAGACTTGCTTAAATACTATTTCTGCAGCTTCATGTGTCAGTCCACTCCAGTTGAGTATGTGAAATTGTGCTTTTTTTCCCCATCTCTGGACTGAAAAAATGGCTAATTACAATATTTATTGTATTTATCCTATTACCCATCTTGCCTTTTAGCTCATATTCAACATTATTGTTTTCCTATTGAAAAGTAAGGCAAAGATTTAACTTAGCTTGGGCCCACCCTTAGATCAGTATTTACCCCATTTTCTCTGTAAAAAGACCCTCCCTTCTCCTTTCTTTGATTTACTTTTTCTCATATAAATGACCAAACTTTTCTGTTTGTTTAATACCTACTGTGAGTTGTTGTTTGGTCTGAGGATTGCCAGAGGTGATAACCAAATGTTTTTGACATGCCATGTATTGGTACCTTTGCTTTTGTTCGCTATTCCATTCCACTTGGAGTCTCTGCATGCTCCAACTCCCCTTCTGAGGTGGTGGAGTGGGGACTCGGGCTTGCAGTGCTGCTCCAGACCTTACCCCTTTTGCATGAGATGCAAGTCCCAGAGCAGTTTAAGAGCTTTGCTTCTACTTTTTGGTCCTTGAATTCCTCAGCCTAGCTGGTTTCTCATTTCCTGGAGCTGATCGATTTGCCTTTTGGAATTGGGAATTTGGAGTCAGGCCTATGTTTTTTAGAGGTTTGGTCTAAATTAATATGTGCTCAATTGATAATAGTTTATTTTTATCCATTCCCTTTTTACAAGCTCTGTCACTGGCACTATATGCCGGAGCAACTGTCACCACGTGTTCCTCTCAGGGGCTGCGTACATCTTGTGGCACTGCAGCCCCCTGTCTCTGCGCTTATTTGCGTTCCCTTCATGCTGCCTTCATAACTGTCCTCGTCTTTGTCTCTGCTTCCCAGGCAGATAAATCCCTGCTCTCCTGTTCACTGCCCTTGGCTGGTGCTGCTTAACTCCTTCACTCTTCTGCCTCCATTGGCCCTGCCCTTTCATTTAGCAGTTCATGGTCCATCAGCTGAGAGTGAAGCTTAAATAGGAAAAGGCTTATTCACATGGATCAGGTGATGGGGCACCCCTGCAAAGCCTGGCCCGGGGAACAAAGCATTTTTGGGGCTTGCCAAGTTGCCTCTAAGGATGCAAAAACCACCTCCTGTGCAATTCCTTCCTTTGACAGAGGGGATTCAAACCTCCCCACGTAGCCATGGGGTGCACGTGATTGTGTAGGCACAGTGCAACATTTGTGACTGCCGTGCCCTTGGAAGGACTGGCAGAGAGGACCACAGCTGGTTTTAGCTTCCTATCTCTCAGCTTTAGCTAAAAATTAATAGCATACAAGCTTCCACCATACCCTCAAACTTGGACAGCCAAAGCGTTTCCTTGTTGCAGTTTGCAGATACTCACATTCTGGTTAATTATATAATTGAGATGTTTCCAGTGATTTAAAAGACTTCTGACTAAGCTGTTGGCATAAAGGGGGAAAACTGAAAGCCAGAGTCAGGGGGAATCAAGAATTCAACTGAAGCCTTTGAACCAGCTTTTGATTTACATATGAATAATGTTGATCTGCAAAGGGAATTGTGTCCAGCCATCCCCAACAGAGGCACCAGGCAGGAACCGGTTCCTTGCTGGGAGTGTTCCCTCAGTTCCCGTTAGGATTATTTTCCCTACCATACTTCCATGTATTTCTGCTTAGTTACATACGATCTCATCCAGATGTAAATTCCCTTGATCTCAAGGACATTGAACCACAGAGTCCAGAGTGACTGTGTACGTAGTATAGGGACAGATGTATAGTGCTGGAGGCCTGGGAGGTATCACAGGCTGATGTAGAAAGAGAGGCAGCAAGGAAGATGTTTAAGTGCCTTGGTGCCTGTGCTGGTGGTGGGACTGTCCTGCAGGGACATTTGCTCTGCTCTGTGGGGACACTGGTCCCTCTGTGCCGGGTGCTGACCTTGCCACTTGTGTCAGCTTCTTGTGCAGCTGGTTATTGGTTCTGTTGCTCCTGAAGGTGTCAGAGATGAAGGATTTTGCAGGTTTTTACTTAGAGAAGGCATTCGAGCATAACGTACAGCCTATAAACTGCTTAGGAGACTCTAAGCTTTACTTATCGTTCCTTCTGGGGTAACCAGCGTCATATGCCTAGTCTGACTAATGCTTTTTAAAATGCAGTAGATTAAAGGTGAATGTGTTGTTTTGGATTTAGCAATGAAGTGACAGCACTTCTCATAGCTGTTCGCATACAGCTCATCAGCGAAGATGAACACATCTTCTTCCTGAAACCTGTCAGTCATCCCTGAACGTGACAGCTGCCATTCAGAGATTACATCTCTGCCCTCTTCACACCCATCCGTGAACCACTCCTGAATGCTGTTGCCCTGCCTTCACGCTACGTGAGCATATATTAGCAACTCAAAGCTTGAATTTTCATATACAGGCATTTTCATTTTTCTATTATTTTTCTGAATGTCACCTAGAAGGTGTAGTCAGTAGGTTGGTGGTTTTCACTGTTACCTGGTCACATGAAAGGGGGAAGTGGCCAAAGGTGTTTTGAGGTGTGTATAAGAAAAAAAGATTTGCAAATAGTCTGTCTGCCCCTCCCTGCGCAGGCTGGCGATCCGTCCCTAAAGGGGGCTCTGTAGCCACACACCTTCGCTCCCAGTTGCAGTAATGATAGCATGACTGTAACTGAGGCTTAAACTGTGCTTTAATTCCCAAATGGTCTGTGCAAGCCTTGGTTGGATCTGGATACCACTTCAGATCCCTTTGACAGAGTAGAAGGTAGGAACCAGTGCTTTCAGACTGCATTGGGACCCTGCGTGCTCACTTCTCTTCTCTTTCCTTTCTGATCCCTGTCGCCTGTGTTTTGCTGCTTCAAAACTTACCTTTTCCACTTGCCCAAAAAATATTTTTGGTACTGATAGCTTTTAACTAAACTAGGTTTTGATTTGGGATTTCTTGCTTTGGTTGCAGGGAGAATTTTTACTTATGAGCACTGTGTGCCTGCGGTACGCCCCAGGACATCTCATCCCTGTCTTGCTGGAGCTGGTTTAGACCAACCCCACATTCACAGAAATTTATATTTAATCTGCTGTCCAGATCTAGTGCTTCTGAGCCACTTCAGTCCACGCGCCTCCTTCTCCTTCCTATTTTGGGCTCCTGGGTGTGCTTTGACACTTCTTCTATGTAGCTCAGCCTTCCAAGCTTCAGCTTACGTGAAATCCCCAAGACAGCCAGCTTATGTCACCATCATCCATCAGGGACAGCTGCAACGAAATCTGCAGCTCAATAGAGCTGCTTTTGCTCCCATTCCTCTGGGAAGGGGCAATTTAAGCTTAGTGAGAAGGCAGGCACACTGCAGAGCTGCGTATGCAACATCATGACATTTGAATGAAAGAAAAGAATGTAAACCACAGATTTGTTACAAACCCCACTTTTGAGTATGTGTTATATAAAGCAATTATCTGCTGCTGTGTTAGAATAAAAATATAAGCCAAGCATCATGTACAGATGTGGTGGTTCTTCTCTTAGCAATAGGAAATTACTTTATTCATGAGATGATGTGAAAAAGTGTCCCATAGAGCTTGCCTGAGCATATGTCTAGGGTACCGGACACAGACAACATATGTCTCCTGCCTCTTTCTTTGGTGGAGCTTGGCCTCATCCCATTCCCCTTCTGCCTCCTTCTGGCAGGGCTGACAGAAGCGCCAAGTGAGGAATTACAACTCTTTCTCTTGTTCCGCCAGGATTTCAAAGGGTGTCACTTGTAGGGCTGTTTTGCAGAAAGGCTAGCAACTTCTGTGTCCAGCTACACACGGGCTGTCCCTGCCCCATGGCAAGCTCGGGCACCATGCCCAGGCTGCGGCCACTCGTTTCGATGGAGCCTCGCGTGCGGCTCTGCCGCTGGTCTGCTGGGTGACCTTGGTCAAGTTGCTTTGCCTCTCAGGTCGCCTCTTTCTTGCTCCTTGCCCTGCCAGCGTACAGGGCCAGGACCGCTCCCGCAGTGCAGATGCGAGACAGCCCAGAGGTTCAGCTGGCCCGCGGGTACGGACAAGAGCAGAAAGAGAGGCCGAGACCGAGGCATTGCACAGCGACTCTTCTGCCTGCATTGCCTAGTGCAGCAGAGACCGGGCTGCCACCGTACAAGAGGTAATGGAGTGTAACGCCTCATGTTGTTAATCAGGTACCTGTTATCTGCTTTTCAACCCCTTTTGGCCCTTACCAGATCTACCTGCTGTTTGTTTCCTGAACAGCCTCCTACCGTGCTGTTACATACCGTGAGAATGTTGTGCTTGAGGAGCTGGATGCAGGGCTGCTCCCCTAAAGGGCTGTTGTTGTTTTGTGTTGCAAATTAGTGAGATTGCACTGGGTTTGTAATCAACAACAATTAACTTGCCACAGAGACTGCAAGAGAAATCTTCAGCCCACATCAGACTCTCCTGATCCTTTCCACAGCACAGAAAGCCGGAGCTGCCAGTGCCTGGCACAGACGCACTCGCGCTCTCACAGCTTTTCTCTGTGCAGAAGCAGGGCTCGAGGTGTCCGTGGGGCTCTGTCCCCCGAGCCAAGGTCACCACTTGGGAGTGCAGAGGGGAATAGCCCAGAGTTAATGGAGTCCCACAGAAACCTGCTCTGTGCCCTGCCACCTCTGCACCACCCCCGTGCCAGGCTGACCTCCCCTCACTGGTCAGAGGGTGAATGGCTACTGGGGCTGCTCCTGGTAGCAGTGAGGTGCAGGCAAGCCTGAACTCCCTGCAGATCCCGCAGGGAGGATCCCAGCATGCCTACTGCATTGCCACGCTAACCTGACATTTATCTCGCTTTTCCTCATGATGGAGAGAGCACCTAGAAATACGCCCTGGACTTGAGCCTCCATCCAGGGCCCTATTAACTTGTGTTGAGTTTCTTTTTAAAAGGTTTGACATCGCTTTTGCCCCTCTAATCTTGCCCTTCCTAGGCTATGCTGCTGTAGTGGAACCCCTCCATTAGCTCCACGTTGGATCAAGGAGGTCTCTCCCCCCTGCTTTGAAGGAGCTTGCCAGGCTTCTTGCTGAGGGAATGTGCCATCCCTGGAGCAGGGCTTGGTACTCTGCCCATCTGACAACGGCAGGGACCCAGCTGACCAGCCAGCTGCTTGTGCAGATAATTGCAATATCAGTGAGATATAATTAAGTTATGTTTTATTTCATGATCAGTTATGTTCGTGCTCTTACAGAGACATCTTTATTATGTTAAATTAAAATTAACTAATGAAATAATTGATTCTGGGAAAAGATTAGCATCTACAATCTATGTAAGACTTATGGGGCTTGTTTATTTAGTGGTGCTTCACTTATTTATAAAGACTTGATACTGCTAAGTCAAGAATGAATCATGAAGTGCATCAGCCACAAGTGAACTGGATGTAGGACCTGGCCAGGAGTTTGTACTCATTTCATGCATTGCTGGAAGTTGCCTGCTTTGTTTTTGCTGGTGTGCCTGAAGTGTCCTGGATATAAGCTGGCTCAGCTGGGGGATGACTGAGGACACCTGCGATGTGCCTGAGAAGGGCAGCCAGCAGGCAGTCCTTTTTGGGGCAGGGCATTCATTTTGGTACCCATGACAAGGGGTGCTTACACACATGGAAGTGGGAGTAGCTCCAGAGTCTCTCTCCCACATCAGAAGTACTCCTGCAGATGAGTACTGCCCTCATCCCTCCCTGCCCACCACAGGGAGACAGGTCCTGTCCAAGTGGATCTGGCAGGTTTCTGGAAGGTGAGAAAATATTTCCATTTTTACCTTAAGTGTCCCAAGATTTCAAGGTGTTGAGTTGTCATAGTTGTCCAGGGAGCTGAAAGAGACTCTCTAATCCATATTCTCTACATCCACTAACTAAAAGATGGAGCAGTGCTGCACCCAAAGACTCTGGCTAAAATTGTGCCAGCAATATGTTTGAAAGCAGATAACGTTGCTCCTGCAGAGGTCAACAGGAGATAGTGGACGAGCACCCTAATCAGCTTCTGAACATGGGGCTTGCTGTTCAGTGTCCATACTTTTCAAACAGCTTTTGGAAGTAAACTTTCATGGTTGATCACTGTTTTTGTAAACTGCTCTCCCTCTGCTGTCTTCCTGCCTGTTCCCATATCAGAATAGATGTTCTGACAGCTCAGAGACTAGTGTTTATTTCTGTCACTCCAGTTTTTCTCATGTATTGTTAGATCAAGATGGTTGTCTCTGTCTCTTTTCCTTCATTGAATCTGTTATAATGTAAAAGCAGCACTGACAGAAGGTTATTACCTCATCTATAAGTATTTATCAGCAAAATTCTCACTTACCCCAAAAGCAGAGTAACTCTACCTATGCTATCTGTGGGTGTCTCCACTGTGGTGAGAACAGGGTTTTCCATCACTGTGCAAGTCACATACCACAGGACATGCCCTAGGTCAAATGCCCTAGAGTAATTCTGTCTTTAAGTACAGATCTCAAAAGAAGATTTGCATCCCCCTACACAGGCTTTCTCCAGGATTTTGATGCTTTCAGGCAAAACAGTCCCCATTTTTGGTGGAAATTTTCTTTGGAGAAGGACTCCAGGTAGCACCTGCACAGTGCAGAGGAAGTATTACCCCAGATCTGCAGCAGATTGGGTTTGCTGTGATCATGGGGTAAGATCAGCTCAGTCCCATCTCCAGACATCCACCCATGAGATCTAAACCCATAGCAGGATGCAAGCCTCCTGTCCTTAGGTACCTTTAGCTGACAGAAGAAACATGAATCTCTTCTGATTTCCTCACCTGCCTCCTGCTTGTGTCAGACTTGAGACTAAAGCTGCAGAAGCAAATGCACCCTGTCCACCAGCTGCTATGTTGCATTGATACTGACTTTTAAAATCTCCATTTGAGTCTATAACCTCTAACTGCTATTTACCCCCTCCTTTTCAGTTTCTTTATGGACTTTGGAGTTGGGGAAGAACTTGCTGTGGGAAGAATAATGGGGGAAAAACATCCACTCTTTTCCTTCAATTTATTTTTGTCTGGCAGGAAATAAATGACAGGCTGCAGCTGTCAAATAAGAAGGGGCAAGTGTATATTTCTCATGTGTAGTTCCCCTTTGATTGATAGTGTCTGCCCTGGCTCATGCTCCTCATGCAAAGTCACAAAATCCATGTCTCAGTTTTACCTCCTTTTTTCTTCCCCCTGAGGGAAAACAACCTTGTAAATTCTTGTGGGTGGGGGGTGCGGGCGCAGGTATTGAATTCCTTGGAGGCGTAGCAGCTTTTCAGACTTCCCTCGTCCTCAGCGGATGGTGGGTCTGTGCACTGTCCAGGGCCAGGAACTGACAACTGCAGCATGCCCATTCTTTGACTGGAGGAGTTCACCTGAACACTTAATTACAGTATTTCCTAACACATTTAGATGGGGCTGAGCAGGTACAACTCCTTTGGCTCTGTGGGGTATCTGGATCCAAGCTTGGCTGTTCATTTTTAAACATTACTAGAGTTCAGATGAAATTGCTTCCAGCTGCTTTCACAAAGCCCAAATATTGCCAGGGTTCCACATGATGTCCCTTTTCTGCCAGACTGTGGCCTCCTATAGAGAGTTCTTCAAAGACCAGTTTCAACAAAAACAAATTATTTTGGAATATAATTGCCTCTCACCCCCTTAAATTTCATTGTGCTCCAAAGATTTTCCTGTAAATAGATCCCATTCTTTAGAGGAGCCGTGTTATTCTGCAGTGCCAGCCCTTGCGAGGCTCCACTCCATTAGCAATTCTTGGACAGGCAGTGCTTAAGTAGCTTGTTATGTGATAAAACGTCACATTTCTTCTCTCCACCACCACCGCTTGTGCTGATATTCAGCTCCTGCAGGAAACCATATGGCTTCCAGAAGCCTACCCACATACCTGTATGTGCCTACGCAGCCTATGAGTCACATTCACTGTTTGGATGCCCCCTGAGTCATGCTGAAAATCTGTGAAATTTCCATGTCTATTTTCCATGCAATCTCTTAAGAACTTCGGACTGTTATGCATAACTATTTGCATACGTATGGTTTTTCCCATTCTGCTTTTAGTTTCATGGGTGGAAATTCAATGGCACTTCTTATTTTGAAGAAAATCGAATCTAGATGATTGCAGAGCACTGACTGCAGCTGTCTCAGGCTACAGGATGAAACTGGTGAAGCGAGAGCCTTTTGAAAGTAGGGAGGGGCTTCAGGAACAGAAAGTCCAACACAAAAAAAAAAACATTAACAGGGTCAGATTCTACTCTAGTCGCTTTAGCCCTTTCTCACTGCTCTGGAATGACCCTTGCTTGGTGGGTTTCTGTGTCCGAAGGTAGCTGCTGCTCTGCCTTCAGTGGGATGTGGGCACTCCAGAGCCTTTGCTGCTGCTTCGCTGCGCTAAGGGCTGGTACGGATGGAGCCCACTTGGACTGCTCCAGCACATCCTGGGGACTGTCCCAGGCCAGCGTGGCTCAGGGCAGAGGGGCAGATGTCTATCTTCATGCTGTCAGCTCCTCAGCTGCATGGACTCCAGTCTCAGACAAGTCTATCTGCCCTTTATCAGTCTCACTACATGGTGATTTTGCCTCCTCGGCACGGTGTAGGCAACCTCTACATTTCACCTGTTGCTTTTTGTTGATGAAAGTAGAGAAAAGGTAGCTCTTCCATCTTCTTCTACAAAGGGCCAGCACTGGAGATGTATTATAGCCCCAATCGAGAACAGCAGCCCTGAGGTTTGCTGCAGCAGCTATGAATGATGTAATGAGCCTGCCAGAAACAGAGCTATTTTTGCAGCTGTACCCCAAATGCTAGCAGCGTTAGGTGTTAAGCAGAAAAATCTCACAACCAATCTAAGGGGAAGGAATGTGTAGATAGACGGTTCTGCTGCGGAGCATGCTGAGTTGGCTGTTTACATTAAAAACATCTATGTCCCCCCATAAGCGTACCCCGACCTAATGATATTTCTGTGGTCTAATACAGTGAGAAAAAGTGGCAGAGGCCACATGTGAGCGTTTTGAAGAGCTGGAAGAAGCAATGCTAGATTGTAGAGAACTTCTTGCTGTAATTTAGCAGAGTAAAATTGCCAGAAATATTCATTAGGGCAAAAAATCTATCTGCCTCCCCCACTGTGAGAGAATATGTTACTTTACTCATCTGCCCAAAACGTTGCTCAATGGAGGCAGGGACTTTGCTGGTGTTACTGTACTGTTGTGAAGTATGTCTGACCTGGAAAGCCACCCATGGGCACACAAAAACATTGCTAATTTAGACCCCTCCCACCCTCCATTCAGATTGGTACTGTTTCGAAAAATTCACTCTGTGGAATTAAACAAAAAAAACAAAAAAACCAACCCACAGATACTTTGAAAGAGTGTGCTAGTAAACCTGGATAACTTGCTATATAGTATTTAATCAAACAATATTGATAATTGATAGTGACTGAAAGGACCTACAGTCTGATGGCTGCTCTGGAATAAGTTTGTTTCAGCCCATTTCTCAGAGGGCAGGTGTAATGAGGGTGGGCAGTTTCAGTCTTTCTTACCAGCAACCTTAGCTGAGACACCAAAGAGAAAATATTTCAATGCTTCCATGGCAATGTTCAGGTGCTTTGTAAAAGAGCTTGAAGAAAGCTTTATTTTGGCTGCCTACACAGCATCTGTCCTGGGAGATTACTGAGTTCAGGAATGGCAGTACAGAGTCCTTCAAGAACTTTAAAGGCATTTTTATCAATATTTAAAAAAATCAGTTTTAATATTATTTCAGTATACATTTGTATGTATACTACATACAAATAGTTATAAGGACTGTGGGTGCATGAGATGACATGAAAGCTTCAAGAGAAAGCTTCACTGAAATTGCTTTGACGCAGGGGGTGCTGAACCCCTGATACAGCACTGCCAGGGGAACCGTGCTGCCTGCAAATGGTACATCACCACCGAACACACAGCTTCTTGAAATACTGGCAGTAACATGCTAGCCAGTAAGAAGAGGAATGAGAAGTTGAAGTGTAAGTAGGGATGAAATATCCTACCTGAATGTACACTTTTGCACGAGCAACAGAAATCAGCTGAGTGGCTGCTTTTAGGAAGAGTTGTTCCGCCAGTGCTGCTGGGGGGATCAGCGTAACAGATCTGAGTCCACGTACGGTAGCTCCTTAGTAAGAAGAAGAAAGTTTACAGCTTGCTTCTGGCAGAGTCAATGACCACTTACTTTTAGCAAAATAAATGCCGTGGTGGAGGGCCTGTGTCCCAGGAAGCCTCCTGGTGGTCCCGGAGGGGCCTTGCTGCCCATCAGCCCCGGGGCAGCTCTCCGTCAGAGAGTGCGTTGCACTCATGGGCAGCCCTCTCCCCAGAGCCGGGGCTGTTCCCATTCCTGAGGGTCATTTCTGAAGCTCTCTCTGGTTCAAGCTGAGAAAGCTTAAGTGATCTCAGCTGGTCAGGGGAACTTGGTCCCCAGCTGAGCATCCCAATAGCTCTGAGGGAAAGGTGGTGTTCCCCCTGCAGCCTTTCAGGATGAAAAGGCGAGCAGGAGCAGCAAGCCTGGCACACGCGTGATAAGGCTGGGCACCCCAGACCCCTGCTAGCTTGTGCTGCTCCATCAACACAAACTAGCAAGGACTTATTTCGCACTTTCCACATGCCACCTCATCTTTCCTTCTAGTTGGGTGGTTTTCCTCAAATGGTCTGTGGATGGGCTGCTTTTAAGGATATTGTCAAAGTGAACAAAGAAATTAAGCCTATTGTTTAATGAGTCTAAAAGTTACTCCCCAGGTCTGCATGGACATTGAAAAGCTTTTAGGGGTCTGTTAAATGAAAAGCTGTTTCTGCTTTCAATATATAACATTGCTGAAACTGTCACGGTACGAGGCTGATGATTTCATTCTGACGGTGGTGATTGCAGAGTGATTTCCCCGGCTTTAATAGTGACACTGTTGTGAGGGATTGGACTCCAAGTGCCTGGGGCCAGCAGTCTGCTTTCCATTGCGGGCACCAGCAATGAAATGGAGTTAGTCCATGTGTGGGCTGTTAAAACTGCAGGGTATTTGGAGGAGTTTTATATGTTTTCCACATTTTCAAAAGTACTTTCCATCCATCCAAAGAGTTTACAGAAATAACTTGCTGCAAAAATATAAAAAGCAGTAAGTGTTTGTATTGTGTGGAAATGTTAATTTAAACTTACTGGGGCTAGACCACATAGTTTATTTACTAGCACTTACTGCATGGGTAGTGAAATTTCTGAAGCACCATGAGTCAATAAGGGCTGAAAGTCAGCCGAGTCTCCTTCAGTCCCCTCGCTGGTACGACTGTGGCCAGCAAGATGCCGTGGCCCGGCGTGGAGAGCGCAGTGCTGTGCGCGCTGGGGCAGCACGGAGCAGGGCAGCAGCAGAATCAAATGCTTCCTGACTAACTGCAGAAACTCAAATGAAGTCCACATAAGGAATCAAGCAAGTGAGATCTGAGGGGGCCGCTTTATTCTCATGCAATGTCCCTTTGATGCTTGCCGTTCTGCAGGCCTGTATAAAAAACAAACACAATGGGTATCTAGCAGCTAATTCCAGCCAAGGATAGAAATTAGCACACTTACTTCAGTTGCCTAATTCCTTGAAGGTATGAGCTGTTTCTGATATAAATATGAGCGTGTGGCTCACTGTGCAGGGACTACCCACAAAATTATCATTTTTAGTTACATTAAGCCAAAGCAGAGAAAAATGAAATCCGCAGAGGCAAAGATGCATCAGAAATTCACTGGAACTACACCGAAGATGTACCCTGCATAAATAGCCTTAACAAACAATAATTAACACAGCCAGCATGTTTCATCATATTATATTGCTAAAAAGATTAGAAACAGAGTTAGTTAATCCCATCTGAATTGTAACGTAATACTATAAATAATGATATCTTTTTCTTTCTTTGGACTGCTGGTTTTATTTTAAATGATGGAACGTCTTTAGAGAGTCTAAATCAACTGTTCGCAATGAAACTGGATGCTTCCTCCAGCATGTGATAGAATCATAATCAAATGAGATTTTAATTAATAATTGAGTAAATCCTTAGTGAGTTTCTGAAATGTGAGGCATGCTCTGCATCTGCATGATGCCAGGAGACCTGTGAGAATACTGATCTGTTTCTGATTAGGAAAGTAAGTAGGAATCCTTGAATCCAGACCAATGATGGGGGACTGAGCCCTTCTCTCGAGTTTACTCTTAGTGCACAGGCCTGCAAGTTTATAGCAATTCTGGAGCAAAAATGTAAATTCAGTGCTGCTTTGATGAGAGGAATATCACTCTTCCTCACTAGCTGATTTTTGTCCCTTCCTTGATATGATTAAGTATAAAGCAGAAAAACAACCCCAAACCCAAAACTAGTAGAGGTTTTAGTCTGTCCCCTCCCATTTACCTTACAGTAGAGGAGCATATCTAGTGTTTTACTATGCTAGAGAGGTCCTCAGCTATCAGAATAGTCCTCAGGACTCCCGGCTTTCAGCAGCTTGCTATCTTGGAGCTGCTGTACCTTACAACGCCATCCAGACCACCTACTAGAGGGCCCCAGAAATGTCAAGAATGAAGACACAAGAGAAACTATGTGTTTGAGAGAGAGAAATTACTGGAATAAAGCAAAACTAAAAATCTACATCTTTGTACCCTGTTTCCCCTCAATACAGAGCAATTTCAATGCAGATGCAGCCCGAATCTGGCTGTGAAATTTACTTTTCTTTCTAAATACATGGTGCAGTCTTTGAGTACCAGAGGTAAAAGACACCATGCCTGTAGGACATGGAATTGTAAGGACACCGTGATGTGTGGCTTCATCAAGTCCCACCTTGAAACCAGCTCAGTGACTTGTCTGCACTCTTCTAGTTAAGAAGCAGCTCCAAACCTTGCTGCTCTTGTCCCAGGAAGCCGCCTGCTTTCTGGGGGAGCCTAGTTCTTTCTCCTCAGTAGCCCTGACCTTAGGGTATTCTCTGAGGCACTCCACTCTGGTCATCACCGCAGAAGCCCTCCTTTGCCGCCTTCTAGTGCAAATTCACCTTTGTTGAACACAGACGGCTATGGTTATGTATTACTCTAGCTGAGGTCTCACTAGTGCTTTGTACAGGGCCATCAGGATAACCCTACCTGCTGCAAATCTCTCTCCTGAAGCCTGCATCAGTCATCTTCCCCTTTCACGGTCATATCTCAGTAAAGGCTCACAGTCATCCTGTCTTGAATACCTGCATTTCTTGCCTCTCCCTCCTGCCTGGTATGACTTTGATCTCTACACTATTCAATTTCACAGCATTTCTTTTGCTGTAGCTCTTCATGTCACCCCATGCTTCTTCTATAAGTCTGTCTCCACAGAGCATAAAATATTTACTGATGAAAGAAAAGGGAATATATTTTACCTTTAAGTCCTAGTCCACATGGTCTCTGCAACCAAAAATAAATAAAGGAACTTTGCTGCTTTGGGCATTAAGCAAAAACATAAATGTAAACCATTCCAGAAGAGGGGCCTGCACATCACCAAGTTAATGTTTTCTTCTGCTAAGTTTCTAAATTATCAAGGAAACGGGACAAGAACTGCAAGCATACACCCTGTCTTGCAACTTTTCTTGTCCTTATGAGTCAGTCTTGGTATCGGACAAACTAGTTACTCAATACACTCTACTATTGCAATGGTGTAGATCTGAGAAGGAATGTGGCATGGCCTCTGGTGATACCGCTTTTACCTTGCAAAAAACACAGTTGTGGTTAGTGGAAGATTTTTTTTCCCCCGCGTAATGAAAATCTGAAAATAAGAAAGATTGATATATTATTTCCAAAAATGCTGTATTTTGAGGACAAAAAGCAAATGGAAGGAATAGAAACACTGGAATATCAGTAGTAAATAGTCTTACAAGTACTTGTCTCTGAGTGTGCATGTTTGATTATTGCAGCCAGCTTCCCTGGAGCATATAGCTAGATCCTTGGACCCAGCTGGAGAAGTTAGTTGTCCATGCAAGACTTTGCCAACAGCAGCAAAACGCTTAGGTCAGTGTGTTCAGAAGTAGTTCTGATTCTGAGAGTCTGATATAAACTCCTTGGGAACTTACCATCAGAAACTGTTAAAATTTCCATTGACCTCAACTTGCAATAGTATTTGATCAGGGATTTGGGGCAAGATAAGTGATATGCAAGCTACAAAGCTTAAATGAGCTTATCCGTCACAGAGAATTTACAGAAAGGACAAACTGGAATCTGCACGTGAATCAGTAACAGGTTCCTTTGCACTCTGACAGCCTCTTTTGTATTCAGTAAGAGTAGACACAATACCACTAGGATTTAAAGGGTGGTTTTTAAAAAACCCAAGTGAGGGCTCTCTGCAAAGTCGTTTCTTGGAAACAGCATGTTTACAAGGACTTTCTACACCTAAACACATAGGAAAATGTAACAGAAAAGCTGTGTGAGCACTGTAGGATGCTAGCTGTTAGTGGGAGCTCTGCACCACTGAATGCTCACTTCACCTGGAGTGAAGGGCAGGATGCATTAACTATGGACAATTTCTGCACCCCTAGGTCCTCTTCATCAGTAGATCCCTGCATAGCCGGACAGAGTTTTCCAGGTTTCCTCACTGCTCATTCAGAATTGCTCCAGCTCTGCAGTTGTTCCCTGGTACACTGGAGGACTCTCCCCTCAGCTTCAGTCACTGGCAGCCCCTCCCTCCTACAATGTAAATTATTCATAAAATTCCAAACAAGACAAAACTTTTCTTGAATTCTCTAGCTGCATTCCTTTATTAGCACTGCTCTTTTCCTTCACATAGTTGTGGAACATACTCACCTTTATCCTCCCAAAGCTTCTACACAAACAAGGAGGAAGAAAGGGAAGGTGTGCCTGATAATTCAATTACCTGCTCACCACCAGCAGTAACCCTGAGGCCAGCTGAGCACACTGGCTCCAGCAACAACTCCTCTCAACTGATCTCTTTGCAGAAAACTCCTACAATCTTGAGCAGCAGGGAGCGAGAAGGGGCAGGAGAGGGGAAGCTTGTTACTTGGGTACCCATAGCATAGCCTGTAACTAGTGGCAGGCGGAATGCTGCAGACTCAGCTATGGTCTGAGAAAGGCAAACCAGCAGTCTGCTGTCTGTGCTCTTGCTAACAGCTCACAAATATGTATTTCTCCAATTATCTGGTGAACTCAAAAGGTAGGTGTTAGCATAGAAGAGGGAATTTTAAACAAGCTGTCTGTCATCCCAGGAGAGAGGGGTCACTATAAGAGCTCCGCATGCTCAGTGTGTTCCTGCAGTGTTTGGAAATAGTGTTTGGTATGAATGTTTTAATACCTTGCAAGAAAACCTTGTTTATTTGGAGACTGATTCTTAGCTCTTAAATGAACGTACTTTCTGACAAGTATGATTTTGATTCCTATAAAAATCACTGCTAAACTCCCTTTCTAGTTTTTCCACTCACCTAATCTTAGCTATGTGTGCCTGTAATCCCAGAATACAAAGACCGTTTGTTTCTTCAGGTGCATGTGTTGTACAACGTGGTGGCAGCAGACGTATGTAGATCTCGCCCTTGTGTAAGAGGCATAAGGCTGGGCCCAATCCCATGCTCTCTGCTACAAATACTATATTGTTTGGGTTGGGAAAACAAAGGTATCTTGATGTGATATGCTGTGATGTCACTTTAGTTTTGTGCTACTGGATCGCGTGGTTCAGGCCATCACTTTCTGTACTCCAGGGGTGGTTAGGCTTGTACCAATGTCTGAGCTGACACTAGGACAGTGCAAGGTCTGTGGCCGAGGCAGCTCCTCCAGAGAGCAGCTGCCTGAAAATCAGCACAGAGCAAACAGAGCCATGGCTAGCGGCTCCACTTCAAGGCATGCTGTGGACTGTGCTACTGAAATAAGGAAAAAGCACTAGAGTAAAAGTGGCTTCTGCGCTTTCTGGGAGAAGGTGCTACTTCGCATAGCCTGTGTCTGAATCCCACAGTGAGGTTTAATAGCACTTTCTTGTGTTTTGTCTGAAATAGATAACCTTGCTATTTTGGGGGGATTTGTTATATGTTCATCTGATGTGAAGAGTTACATTTAATTTGAACAGATTTTGTTTTAATTGGGTAACACCTGATCATAGAAGAACTCCCAAATTAACTTTCTAAACACACCTGTTAGCATTTCATCAGGCAAAACCCAAAGCAACTGCTGCACTCCTCACAGAAAAACACTGCTGAAGAGCATCTAACCCTCTTTGAGGGTTTAATTCTTGGGTCGGGTTTTCACACAGACAAACTCATTCCGTACGATACACCAACCTTTCTGCTTAATTTGACTGGGAAAGTTAAAATAGGCAGGTTATGTAATGATGTTTATCTTTACATCA
The DNA here is from genome assembly GCA_013400755.1 of Pelecanoides urinatrix. Taxonomy (NCBI): domain Eukaryota; kingdom Metazoa; phylum Chordata; class Aves; order Procellariiformes; family Procellariidae; genus Pelecanoides; species Pelecanoides urinatrix. The sequence continues at coordinate 56,903 of VZTQ01006368.1, read as the reverse complement.
GGAAGTCAACTAAGAAGCTGTTAAGCTGATATTATATAACACAGCCCCCGATTATAGAAAGCGTGGAGGAAGATGTTCTAGGTTGATGCATGTCATATTGGCAGTAATTGTTGACAGTTATAATGAATATTGTTTTGTATGCTTTTGGTTTTGATGTTTTGCAGCCTTCCAGAAGGTGTTGGAGCATTAGCAGCCAGGCACTGAACTTTAATTGTTTATAGAAATTCTAATTACCCTATTCTATACATTAGGTAAATACATTTAAATAAAACATTCTAAATAATGAAATGGAAGTCACATATCATTTCCTATAATGCTCTAGTTCACGAGGTTGCTGGAATAACAAAACTCACTCTTTTGTAGGATTGTGAACTGTCCCAAACTGAAGAGATATACCTTATTACAAGAGCAAAAGAAAGATGAGATGACTTTATACACCTGGCATATAATCCCTAATTGAACAAGAGCTGAAACAATTTCAGAGCACAATGATAGGGGGGAAAAAATTTTTTTTTTTTTGAGATTAAAAAAAAGATCAGTTCTCTCTTACTCTCCCTGTAAACAGGAACATGTTCATCTACTAGTCATACTCAGCTGGACTTCCTAACCCTAAGAATAAAGACATCCTTGTATTCTGATCCAGATTGAATTAACCTAAAACAAGTTTCAGTTATGAGGACAAACACTGGATATAGAGTTCACAAATCAAAAATATGAAGCTCCTATTACTGGGGAAAATGTATTCTCCATATAAGAAAGATTAAAATCTAACAATCAGAGATGCGTAAGATGATCCCATAAGAATTCTATTGAGTAGGCTTAATTAAATAAGCTAAACCGTGATTTTTAATAAAACTTTGATTTTAACAAGTGGAATAAGATTGGATCCTTCTGTGTGTGATAGGCAGCAACTTATTTTACCTACAAGAAGAAAGATGATAGAAAAGAGTGAGCTGGTATTTTGACTGTTAGCAGTATATATGACAGGCACGTGACTCATTGCATTGTGTGACACAGTAACTGCACAATATAATGAAAAGAGTAGCTTTAATCTTTAGTAGCCTCATGAAAATTAACTATATGTAGTAGCTCTTGCAGAAAAAAGGCATGCTACCATGCCATGCTTTCATTCAAGCAGAATGCTTCTATAGGAAGTTGTTTGCAACTCTTATAACCCACAAAATTACAGATGATAAAGAAAAGCTCTCCTGAAAAGACAGCTCCTGGAAGGTAAGGTTGTGGCACATGATCCAATCTTATCAGACATCAGAGAATCCAGATGAGTGGAGGCATAATGAACAAACTAACTTCACTCAGGCTTTATTCCTTATTAGCCAGGGGAAATTAGGCTTCATTAGTTTCATTGCTTCCCCCAGTTACCTCTGAAGCATTGCACTGAATTTGCGGAGGAAGTGAAGGCAAAGCTTTTCTGCAGCTGTCAGAGATCCTTTTATGAGTAACAATTCCCAGTTCTGTATGAAAAAGGGAAATCATCTGCTCTGTATACTATATGGTGACTGCTATACTATATGGGCATTAATGCCCATTTTGGGCATTAAACAGACGACAAACATAAGATAGAAAGGATCAATTTTCTTGTTGTGTTTTCTTTTATTAGTAAGCCCAATATAAAAAACTCTGGAGTTTTACTCATTGCTCTTCAACAGGCAGCAATTCTTTTTGCTAAAGTTAATATTATCAATTCTAGCAATACGCCACCTTATACACCAGTGGCCAACTTGAAATGAGTATGAATACAAGTACCACTATTTATTAAGTTAGTCTACCCCACCTTCTGCTGTAATGGAGTTTGTCTGAGCTTGTTACTACTGTATTTTCTTGGCCATACTGATAACTGTAAACTCTTGCAATGTGGTGATAGCTGCTGTCCTTTTTGCCTTGGTTTTCAAATGGTTGTTGTTGTGTTGATTGGTGTGTTATGTGTGGATCTAGTGAATGTTTCCTGAAGTGTCCTGGTCTGAGTTCATCATACCTCTCCAGTTACTGTATGGTGTGCCAGCTACAACACGTCTGCTTATATTGCCATTTTGAGCAATCCATGTGGTTGTCAACTTGTTCCAGTGGGACTCAAGGGGTCCAACAGGTAGCTGGTGTGAAGTCAGACCCCTCCATGTCATGTTGCTCTGCCTGTGGCGAAAGTGTGACTGCTGCAAGATGCAAGAGCCTGACAGCGTTCCCGTTCCCTGTGGTGGGGTGCCAGCCGTACAGGTGACATTTCTAAAGCACAAAGAGCCGTTTTCAAAGTGGCAGCTGGCTTACCCGAGGAGGTGGGAGCTGGTGTACGATCCCTGGCAGGGGTCACTACTGTGATCATTTTTCAGAGCAAGCAGCTGCCAACAAGCCCTGACATAGTTTCTCAAAATGGGAAAGCATTGTCTCTGTTTAACTATGGGTTTGTACTGGGTTTATTAGCCTCTCGCACAGAGCCTGCTTTTCCCTGTGCGCATGAATGGCATGGGCTAGGATCAGGTGGATGAGGAAGTTTCTCCACATCTGGGCAACACGCTTGCGCTGTGCTGGCCTCCTTGCTGTCAACGGCTGCCTGCTCCCATATGGCACATCCCCCTAAGCACCATCTCCTTGAACAGGCAGAGCAGTACGTGCCTTGTAGCAAGCTGCGTGCCCCTGCCAGAGGTACGGTCCCAGACCGAGGGTCCCACAGAGGCTGCTGGCAGTGGTCTCAAAAGAAGGGATTTTAACAGTGAGATCTGAAGGCAGGGGGAGGGGGGTTGTTGGTCAGATTCTCAGCTGCTTCTGGGGCCAAGAGGGCTGCAATGGTGACAGGCTGCTTCTTGGTGTAATTGTTGTGGAGTTCCTATGCCAAGGATCATTCTGGAGCACAGCCAGGACCTGTTGAGCGCAGCATAATGCTGACTTGTATGCTGACCACACCAGTGGTCAATTGAAGTACAAGCCTTTCTGTACACTGCCTATAATGGTTTGATTTAAATGATACTGCTTAAGCTGTGGCATAAATGATGCTCTGGTTCATACCCAGTTTTCCCCTGCCTATAAGGGAACTACACAATTTCCTGTAAACTGGAGCCCCAAAAAGACAATGTGTAATACATGACAGTTTTGCAACACTGACTCTTACTGCAATGTGCTAGGAAAAATGCCATTTTCCATTCATGGGATGTTTTCTATATGCACTGGAATTTCAAAACCACTTTATATACTGAAGTTCCATACTATGCTTTCTGACTCAACCACTTTCAATCAACAAATATACTCCTAGAACTGAAACCGGGAACCAACACCGCTCTCTGAGGTACAATAAGGCTTACCTAATTACTTCCTGCCTTGCTGATCTGTCATCCTGACCCCTTCTTTGATGTTTCCTTTTTTTCCTGAAGCATTAGTAACAAGTGAGAAATGCTGTCTTAGGGTGATATATATGGGATTATTTCTCTATCCCCAGCACAATGACCATATGTAATGGGATTATCTCTTATTTAAAATAAAAAAGCCTTGGAAACATCAAATCCTGTTTATGGAAAAGTAGTTTCTTTATGGTGGTTCCTTTAATTGCAAAAAATTTTCTTTTTTTGCTTTATAATAATACTTTTTTGTCAGGTAGCAAAACCAACCTAACTGCTGCAGATGTCTCCTTTCTGCTAGCTAAATTTAGGCTGTTCTTCCTCTCCTTCTTTATATATATTCCTCTGACATCAACAGGACTATGGCCCCTTTAGAGTACATTTATTGCTGTTGTAAACAGTTAAAACTGATGAGGCCAGATGATGGAGGTTTCTGCCAATGTTCCTTCTTAGCATGCTTTCATTTCAAAATATATGAACTGGTACCAGTTAGTGCCAAAACTCTGAAAGTATGAAAATACTACTGGAAAGGAGGAAATGGGAAACGTGTGTCAGCACTAAATGTATATTCTGTTTTCTTCAATGAGGTATGTGAACAATTTCGCAGTACATAGCTGTGGGAGGAGGAGAAACTACTGGTGCAAATCTAAGTACAAAACATGGGAGTATTGGGGAGGGGGAGAGAGAGAGGAAAGGGGCCTTTTCTAGATCTGTGTTAGATTTGTTGCAGTGTAAGTTTTCTTAAATTTAAGATTAGGGCTTTGCCACAGCCAAATCTAGTCCTGATTTTTAGACTTCAAATTTGCAAGAGTTGCCCAGGAAATTCTTTTTAGGTACCTGGGGTAAGCTCTCATACATTTTTAATTCAAAAAAGTGTAAATGGAGATGCAAACTTGGATCAAAAAAATCACATCAGCAGGATTTACTTTGAACTTTCAAGTCTCTCTCTGCCTCTCATATCCACATACATACAGAGTTTGAAGTGTTTCAGATCTGAGGTTCTCATTGATTGTCGATCTGATTGAGAAATAAGTAACATTCCCCCTCAGTACAAGCATTTGAGTTACCCCTAAATTCACCAGTTTTAATATACATTTTCCCTTCAATGGGCATCTAGAATATGCTGCAAAGATCATTTACCTTGCGCATGTTTCTATCCAAGTCACCCATTTCTATGCTGTCTCCTCTTTCCTGTCATGCAAAAAAGCAAGCTGTTTGTATTGCCTTTGAAGGCACCTCATTACCATTTCCATGCCAGTTTTGACAAAGTAGCTTTCATGATTCCGATCGGTCCATGATGTTAGCCTATACAGACCATTTGTTAAATTTTCAAATAAGCAAGGCTTTTCATGCTTTCTCCCATGATGTCCTTAATTTAACCTTATGTTCTCCGTTAACCACAGCAAAACTATTTCTTTATCATCCTTTAAATTAGCCCTTCCTCTCCTTCTCATGCTGTTCTTCACCAGGATGACTGAAGGAAAAAATCAGCAACAGGTGGATGCCAGTGCTCCGTTTATTGCGTGTTGTGTGGGCTGGTAAAGTCTGTAAGGTATCTGTGTTCCCCTGCCTGTCCCATGACCTCTTGTCATGTAATTAGGCTGTCAGCTTCCTGGAGCAAGGAACATCTCCAACTGTGTATTTTTACAACAGGCATCAGAGCAGGAGCTGATCCATGCCTGGGACTCTTACAGTACCAGTGCCAACACAGTTTTTTAGTCCATTTTTGCGCATTAACTCCTGCCAGATGCATACCCATTTGGTAAACGGCAGTTAAAGGGGGATAACTGATACTGCCAAGTAACTTTGGCGGTACACCTGTAGCTGTCCCGCCCTCCCAAAGCACCCGCCGGCCGTCACCAGCGGTGCACCCGGGAGAGGGGCTCCGCCGCACCGGGGAGCGCTTCACGCCCGCAGCGGGGCGGTGGCGGGCCGACGCCAGCGGGCGGACGCTCGAGGGCGGGTTTCGTCTGGGGGACCGTCCCGGTCCCGTTCCCGCTGGTGAGGCCGCGCCGCGTCGGCCAGCAGGAGGGAGGGAACACGACGCCGCTAGCCGCGGTCTGCCCGCCGCTGAAGGACCGGGCAGAGCGGGGAGCCGGGTCCTCGGCGGGCCTTGGCGCCCGGGAGGGGACCCAACCTCGCCTTCTCGCGGCGGGCGCTCCGCTCCCCGGCACCGCCCCGGCCCCGCCANGCCGCCCCCGCCGCGCCACCCCGACTCGGGCTCAAAGTTTGTGAGGCGGAGCCCCGGCCGCCGGGGAGCGCGGCGACCCCGGAGCGCCATGCCCGTCAGGAAGCAAGGTGAGCGCCGCACGGCGAGGGGCCCCGGCAGCTGCCGGAGTCGCCGCCTGACAGCTGCTGCGGCGGCGGGACGGGCGAGAAGGGGCGGGTGGCGGGAGCCGCCGATCCGCGGGCTGCGGGCGGTGCGAGCCCGCCGAGGGGCACGGACCCGCCCGCGCTCTCCCAGCTGCGAACAAAGAAGCTGTCGGGCTGGGCTGGGGCGGTCCCGAGCGCGGAGGCTTGTTGCGTTCTCGGCGTGTGCATCCCCGGTCCTCCTACCTGCAGCGTCGGGGTCACCGGTGTGTCTGGTCTCCGGTCTCCCTTTGCAGATACCCAGCGAGCCCTGCGCCTCCTGGAGGAATACCGCTCCAAGCTGAGCCAGGCGGAGGACCGGCAGCTGCGAAACTCCATAGAGCGTGTCATCAGCATCTTCCAAAGTAACCTTTTCCAGGCTTTGATAGGTAAAGGCTGACTCCTCTCAGTTTGTGCTCAAGCCGGTCGGTTTTTGCTTATGTTGTCACTTGCAGTGTTAAGAAGAAAAGGTATTTTGCCATGTGCTTTTTGTCGTTGTGTTTTTGTTTTGCATAGTAACACACGTGCTGTTACAGATCAACAGTCCACTTGTTTCATATACTTACTTTATTTGAGGCTTTTGACTGGCCCAAACTGCTTAAAACTGTGGTGCAATNCGCCAGCGGGCGGACGCTCGAGGGCGGGTTTCGTCTGGGGGACCGTCCCGGTCCCGTTCCCGCTGGTGAGGCCGCGCCGCGTCGGCCAGCAGGAGGGAGGGAACACGACGCCGCTAGCCGCGGTCTGCCCGCCGCTGAAGGACCGGGCAGAGCGGGGAGCCGGGTCCTCGGCGGGCCTTGGCGCCCGGGAGGGGACCCAACCTCGCCTTCTCGCGGCGGGCGCTCCGCTCCCCGGCACCGCCCCGGCCCCGCCAGTACACGGCGCCCCGAAGGCGCCCTGACGGGCCGTGCGGGCGGGACCGGCTCCCGGGGACCGCCGCCCTCTCGCGCGGGCCTGGGCGGGGCCAGGCTGCCACGCGCCGGCCCCTTTAAGGCGGGCGGCGAGCACTCACCTTGCCTCCTCCTCCCCCCGCCCCGCCGACTAGGTACCGGCCCCGAGCCGAGCCGAGCCCTGATTGGGCGGCCGCCGGGCCCGGTCACGTGGGGAGGGGGGGCGCGCTCCCCACAGTCTCCAGGCCGCCATTTTGGCTGGAAAGTTTGGAATTTCTGAGCAGTGCGAGCGGGAGGCGGCGGGCGGCGCGAGCGCCCTAGCCCTGCCCGCCACGGCANCGTGTCATCAGCATCTTCCAAAGTAACCTTTTCCAGGCTTTGATAGGTAAAGGCTGACTCCTCTCAGTTTGTGCTCAAGCCGGTCGGTTTTTGCTTATGTTGTCACTTGCAGTGTTAAGAAGAAAAGGTATTTTGCCATGTGCTTTTTGTCGTTGTGTTTTTGTTTTGCATAGTAACACACGTGCTGTTACAGATCAACAGTCCACTTGTTTCATATACTTACTTTATTTGAGGCTTTTGACTGGCCCAAACTGCTTAAAACTGTGGTGCAATTTTTTATTCTGTGACACGTTTTTGTAGATTATTTTATGTAGGCTGTTTTTCCAGATATTTTTATTCTGTGACACGTTTTTGTAGATTATTTTATGTAGGCTGTTTTTCCAGATATCTTTATTCACCTGAACAATTTCTAAGGAGGATTTTTTTTTTATGGGTCCATATGTAACAGGTTAATGAATGAGTTGATATGGTTTTAACCTATGGTAGCATTCAGGCAAATGTTCCTTCTGAAAAATCTTTAAAAACATCATAAAGTGTATGTCTAAAGTGCAAAGTTAACTTAAAGTAAATGAGAAGAAACCTCTAATGCTTCAGGGAATATTACAGTGATCTTTTCTCCTTTGTTGCATATTAAAGTGTAGTGAAAACACTTCTAATAGTTAGCTTAGAGTATTTGTAGTGCTTCACTTAAAGTGTTCTTATAAGTCTTATTGAACTACTTACATGTAATTCTGAATTTCCTGCATGTCTGTCTGGAAAAAAAATTGAGCATAAATACAACTTGCAGAATCCTGACTTTATTTGGAAACTTCTGCAGGGAAGCAGCGTGATGTGGTTTATTCTTGGTTGATTGTCACTATCTTTATGACAGCTAATGAATGAAAGGGTTTTGTTAGTTTACCTTCAAGAGTAAAATTTGTAAAGTTCTGCATCCTTGTCTTTTAACAAAGTAACCTGTGTCTGAGTTGTACTAATAACAAACACTGTAGCTAAATTTGTTATTTGGCTTACTGCATGGTTAGTGTCATACAGGTGTACATCTTACTTCATAGTACCCCAGCTTCTTTGAATCTAGGTTGTGGTGGAAACACAGGGACAGGCAAAACATAAACATGCATTGCTGCATGTGGAATGTTTTCTTCTGGAGCATTTATTTCATCATCTTATGTAGGTTTTCAGAAGATAGTAATCTTGCTGTGTTTTTTTTATCATGCAAGTTCATGAAAGGTAGTTGTGAAAATAGGTCAGTTACAGAAATCTTTTACTTACAGGAACTGTGAATTGATGGTAACCAACTCCATGATGAAAAGCTGGACATAATCTTTGTGGGATGTGTATGAACAGGATTCACTCATTGGTGGATCGGAATGTTGAAGTCTTGTGTCAGAAATTTAATGTACTGCATTTGCGCTTTTTATTTTCAGCTGGCAAATTTCAGTGTTGACTACCATTTTTCTTGTTCTGGATGTGTGTGTGTGTGGCTTTTTTTTTTTTTTTAAAACTGTCTTCAAGATCCATGCAGTATTCTTGTTTTCTCCCCTTCATTGAGTAAGATACCGATCTATTAGCCTTTGATATTCTACCCTGGAAGACAGTTTCTTCTCATATCCACATATGGATCTTCATTGTTTTAATAACTCTACACCTAGTAGTAGTAAACTTGAAACAGCAGGCAACCTCATGTCTGCTGGCTTCATTCTGCAAGAGCAGAAAACAGGAATGTTTTGTTGCCTGAGTGGGCTACATGGCCTGTTTTCTGGTCTTTTAAGAAGTTCTACATTGCAACCATATGACCCTAGTTTTTGTCGAGTTCAGTTCATCTGTGCGTGCACAACAGGTGTTGTGCTTCTTGTTGCATTAACTTTGCATTTATTGGTTCGCTGTATGATTGTTTATTACAGAGTGTATGGGTATGTTCCCAAACTGTTTGTCTGAAAGGTGATGACACAAAAGGGTAGTACTTTCCAAGCTCTCAACTTGAGTCTTTCTCCTTTAACCTGATCCTTTCTGTGGAAATACATTGGGGGAGTTCTTGTTTGTTGCAGGCTGCTCCTGGCTATTGTTTTCCTGGAAACATCTTTTTATGCTGTGTCTGCTGCATGATAGGGATAGAGTGGGGGGACTCCCTGGAAAAGATGCTATCTGGAGGATGGCTGCAGTTACTGGGAAGACCTTGAGTCTGCCCTGTCTGTCCTCTTTCCATGAAGATTTGGGAGCAGGCTGGATGAAGTATTTGGTTGTGCTGCAGGTTCACATTACTTCATAGCAGATTTTTAAGTGTGCCTTTTAGAGGAATTGTGATGTGTCCCCAAATTAAATAGCCAATGCTGTTCTGACAGAAAGTTTCAAGCTCAACTACCAAGTTATTTCTCATATAGATACTTCTTCCAGAAAGCATGCCACATTCAGTTTCTGGGTTTTTTGTTTTTTTTTTTAATAATACTAAAAAAGAAAAAAAAACCTTTGTCCATTTATTTTCTGCTTTTTCTGCCAACTTACTGCACTATATCCAAGATCTGCCTGTCCATGGTAGGTGAGAATGTTTGTGAAGGCTGCAGTTGGGATCTGCTGTCAACTTCATGTATCTTTTTCAGTATAATTTTTAACTTGGCAATCAAATGCTGTTCTTTCAAGCAAAAAATAGACATTACTTTATGCACAGAAATGTATCTTTAGGTTTATAATAGGGGAAATTAAATATTCCTGAAAACTACACATTTTACCAGGAATTTCATATTGAAGGAATTAAAGGTTATTTTTTGTGGTGAATTTCCATTTGGATGCTGAAGAATAAATGGTATTATTTTCTCAGTTGAGCCTTTTTTAATGTTGTCCTTTCCTTTTAATTCTGTCAATAAAACTTTACTTCAGCAATATTCAAGCTTGACCTGGTTCCTAAATACATTATTATGGCTTTAAATGATTTGAATTAGAGCAGTTGGTGTGAACAACCAGTGTTATATGAAATTGATGTCGCAACAGTATTATATTTTAAGTGAAATAACTGCAAGAACTTCAAATTAGTAACAAAATTGGTAACCAAATGTGACCTCCTTTAAAACAGTCTGCAAAAAGCCCATTTTTTTTGTTTTATATGTCTTCTGTAATGTGGTATTTCCCATTGCTGTTGCTTCAACCAGCCAAGTGTAATGATGTCTAGTACTTCAAATGGATACCAATGGCCTGTAATTAAAAGTAGCTTGAGAATAGTGTCAGTTTTAAGTAAATTTCCTACTGTACAGTCTCAGAATTGTGTGGTATCTTTTCTAGCTTGTGATTTCTTGGTTGTAGTTAAAATACCTGGTCATTGATACTCTGATAATTGGTAAGGTTAGCCAGTTTATTAAGAGGCCAAAGTAAGATATCCCCATACGGTGACATGAGATAGACTTAATTTCACTTTGGTAAAGAATTTGATATTTATCTTCAAATAGTGAGGTAATAATACTGCAGATAAGTTCTGCATCTAATTTAGGCACTTTTTTACCTTCTTGAGAAAGTACAGGTTCCTGTAAAGGTACAGATATATGATGTATTTATCTTTTTGAATATGTAAGAGGAGGAGCACTTGCATGCATAAGTCTGACACTTCTGAGGGAAAAACATGTGAAGCAAACTTCTGTTTATACACAGAATCTTTTTGTAACTAAATTTTGTAATTAAAGTCTGTTTTTAATGGCTTGTGTGCTGCAGACGACCATATTAAAATAGTCTTCGAAAATTAAAAATATTACTAGTTACAGCTAGAAACATGAAGTAGTATATACTTTAAAAATATTCCTTTTCCTGACAATAACTAACTCCATTTGCACAGGTATCAGAAAAAGGCAATTCCAGAAGAGTCTCTACATACCCCGGCAATGGAGTTGGCTGTGCTGCCTTTCTTGCCTTTTTTCTTGCCTTGTCTGTCTTAAGTGGTTTTTTTTCGCTTGTTTGTATATTATTTTATAGCTACATATATAAAGACTTTTTGGTATAAAATGCCAAATTTGACTAGGAGAGGTTGAATGTGTTGAATTTCGTATGTGTAAGCAGTCTAATTTATTTCACCTGGTGTCCTTTTGCATGAAGATCTGCCTCAAGAATTGTGCTTATGTGCTGGCTATTCCTAACACTAAACAGCCAATGTGGGAAAGTTTGAAGAAAAAAATGTGGTAGTTTCAGTAATCCTTACGGAACCAAACAACATCTTCCCCCTGGTTAAGGTTTTTTAACCATAGGTTGGATTGATGAGCTTTATGAATTGGACAGAATATATTAAAAATGCTGTTAATATGATTTTACACACCAGAGAAAGAAGTCCTGTCTCTGAAATTTGTAAAATTGATGGTTGCATTAAGGTAAACTCTTTGTTTACATTTATCGGCAGTCTGACCGGGGCTGAAACTTCTAGGAATATAAAACATACTCTGCATGTCTTTCAGCTCTGTCCACACTGGCTTTCTGAAGTGAATTAGGGAAAAAAAAAATTAGATTTTAGACTGAAGTAGACTGGATTGGGTCAGCACTCCACAAAGTTAGTACCCTTTGGAGCAGAATGACCGCATTTCTGCTAGATGTCATGTGGCCCCAGTTCTCTGAGCTGTGTGGCATCTCTGTAGACATTTTTGCTCTTTTAGCTCCCTCTCAATTATCCAGCATGGCAATATTTTCTGTACTTGCTGGCTGAATTAAAATCAAACACAGTTAAAGCAGAAGCTCTTCTTCATAACTGAAACCAAAAGTACTTGCTCTTGGGGAAACTTCAGTATCAGCTTTTATTTCAGTGATATAGTTAGTTAATAGAGCATATGGCATGATGACACAGTTAATTTTTCAAATCAGCTCAGGCCTCAGAATTTTAGTTGTGGGTATGTGTCATTGTGTAAGACTGCTCTCCAGTTAACTTGAGGAAGGCTACTTTGTGAACTGCTTCCCATTTTCTAAATGTTACTGAGGCTCTAGTACAAGTTCTTTCAGACTCAGTTGAATAATATTACATTAAGAATCCAGAAATTCTTGACAGTAAGTTGAGGATCTGGTTAGATAGTGAATATTGTGTTTTGTTTTTTTTTTCCTTTTATTAGAGGAAAGTTCAGAGAGAATGCCTAAGGATATACTATGGTTATGCTTACTGTGGTCTCCTTCTGAAACTTATGCAAAAGTTGGTCAGTTTCAGAGAGATGTGTCCTAGGGATGTGTCTTCAAGGGTAGTTAAGTACTTTATTATTTTCATGGATTTTTCTTTATCCAGATGGAGGGAGGATAAAACATTTTAGTTGGTGTCCAGATGATTGGAGTGTTAACTCAGTCATTGTTAGTATGCTTTCTGCCATGTGGATTGTCATTTCTTCAGAACATCCCAGTTTTTGGAAGAACTTCATGTCTTCTTGTTCAAGGAATCTAATGATGAGTGAAACAGTCTCATTGCTCCTCCTTTTTAAAGAACTACTTATTGTTTTGTATGAATGTAATGCAGTTCGATAGCATAGAAAGTTTTGGGGTTGTTGTGTGCTTGCTTTCTTAAGTGTTTTCCATGCTGTATTACATATGTGTGTGTGACAGTGCAATGTATTGAATTTTTGGGATTAGGTGCTGCTTTTAGTAGCCTAAAATAGCAAGTAAGACCAGTGTAAGTTGAGTAGCTACTGGTATGCAGATAAATAGTATTGTGGCAAAAGATTATCCTTGTGGTTATTATACTGACTGCATATTCAGTGTTGAATAGCTGCACTGTAGAATTTATCAATTACAGTATTATTCCCTTCACAGGTTTACCATTAAAAGGGGCTATTGACAAGAAAATTTTGTCAATAAATCTGCTGTTCATCCAGGGGCTGAAAAGAAAGTTGAAGTTGGGAATAACTGGTATAGGTTCCAGGTTCTGGGAAAGTTTATCTTCTATCCTGTTCTCGCTTCACTTTTTCCTGTGTTCTTTCATCTGTGTTCCCTAGTTCTGATGCCTATCTCCTCCCATGCTGCTGTGTACCTGGCTTTGCTCCTAATCTCCCTCAACATTTGCTTCAGTGCTTGGGTACAGTGTAGAGGAAGGGGGAAGCACAAGAGAGTCTTAATCTTAGGTCTTAATCTTAGGCCTGCTTCCATGGTGATCCCAGCAGCAAGGGTAGGACATCTTGTTCAGCGCTGCAGCTGGAATGCCACGTGCCTCCTGTGCATCTGGTTGCCTGTGTTTTGAGGGATGGTGCTTGTTTTGGTGCAGGTGGAATGAATCTTCAAAGAAACTGAACTCTAGCAGCTGACTAGTAGTCTCCTTGCACAGATGGCTTCCTGAATTGTAACTAGGACAAATGTGCAAGAATGTTAAGAGACCACAGAAGGTGTAGGGCTAACACTGGAATAACCTCCTTAGCTTCATGTTCCTTCTCCAAATTAGGGGAGACTCTAGAGCTCTTTGGTAAAGCTTTTACAGGAATCTTGTCATGTGCAAATATCTTCCCAGCCATATCCTCAAAAAAGCTGAGTTATTTTGACTTGAAATTAAAAGGTCAGCCAAAGACAGAGGCGCAAGAAAGAAAACTTGCGGACAAATTGCAAAAGCACTGCAAATTTAAGTCCTGTTTTCAGGAACTTGTTTTAGAATTTGGCTGCAGGAGATGTACAAGTGTTACCGCTTGTGGAGATGCTAGTATGTGGTGCCACCCATCCTTGTGTTGTCACCAATGTCAGATAATTACCTTGGAGTCTATGAACTTACTGTTGCTAGAAGAAACCAATGCTTGTGCTGCCTCCTCTAAGCAGAGCTATGCACCTGTATGAAAGCTCAACTTGGAGTGTTGAGTGAACTCATCCCAAAAATAGTTTGATTTTTTGAACGCATTTGTCTGGAAAGAAAACTCCTCAGTTGTGTACTGACACTATTTCAGGGACATCATACAAATAAGACTTAATAGTAACACTTCCTTTGTCCCTGACAGGTTTTTGTTACCACTAAAGATAGTAGTAAATAGGTCCTTTTAAGAAAAAAAGTACATTGTTGTGTTGGCTGCTGGTTTGCAACTGGGGTTGAGATATTTGGAGAGGGTGGATGACTGGGACTTCATTTTTAGTTTGGGTTGGTTTGTTTTTTGTTTGTGGTTTTTTGTTTTTAGGCTTTAGGTTGATGACTAAGTGTGCATGAGGTGGTATTAAATGAAAAACAGTTTGGGCAGCAGCAGGTTGTTATGCCAATATTTGTCTGTGTGATGACAACTTCAATTTTTTCAAGTTTTTCCTGCCTTAGTTCTGAACATAGAGGACAAGACCCTGGTTTCTGGAGGAGAACTGGAAAGAGACAATGTGAAGCTATGGTGAAGGAGTGAAAGAGGAAAATTTGAATGAACAGTTTGGTTGGAAAGCATAAGTGGACAGGCTGGCAAGGAGTGGAATATGTCTGACTGTAAAAAGCAGCTAGAGGAATAAAAGCAAACAACTAGATCCGAGTTTAAATGAGGGTGGTTTCAGTTGAGCTCAAATTAAGGAGCATTTGTGTTAGAAGTGGAAAATAACATCATCTGGAATTGAGTTAAGCTAAGAAGTGTGTGCAGAAGAGAGGTTTGAAGGGTAGGACACAGTTACTGAAACAGGTGGAAGGGCTGAGGATGAGTAGTTGGATGCTGCAGCTTGTAGCAAAGGGTCTTATAGAACAGAACACACGTGGTGAGAAAGTGGCACTGCAAGTTGCAACTTTCATTTTCAAGAAGTCTTGATTGTGCACAGCAGTAGTCGGTTTAGGTTTTTAAAGAAGAATAAAAAACCCAATAAAACAACGAACCCTGAAAGGGGCTTTACGTGGGTTGTAATGATACTGGTTTTCACTTTTCATCGTGTGAATACAAGCATTTGGTTTTGACCAGACACACACACTGTGACACAACACAACCAATGAATACACAAAGAGACCGGTCATTGGCTTGGTAAATGGATATGAAACTTTTTTTTGTATTTGTATTTTCTGTTGATCACTGATCATATACTTTTCAAGACTTGTTTACTTGTATTAAATGGATATTCTTGGCTTGATATAGCAGGTGAAGTAAGCATGCAGGATTGAGACTTCGTTAGAATTAGTAGGAGTTGCTTTACAACTGAAGGATGAAAGTCTGTGGGA
Organism: Pelecanoides urinatrix; assembly: GCA_013400755.1. NCBI lineage: Eukaryota > Metazoa > Chordata > Aves > Procellariiformes > Procellariidae > Pelecanoides > Pelecanoides urinatrix. The sequence continues at coordinate 41,901 of VZTQ01006368.1, read as the reverse complement.
TGGGCAGACTCTTTTGCCTGTTCTGACAGTGATCATGACTCTACTTACATTTTGACTATACGTTCATCATGTAGGGCTGCTAAAAATTTGGCAGATGCCATACATCTCAAATTGCCCTAAACTGAAATAACATGTTGACCTTTGTTTTCCTTTCCAGTAGTTTTAATACTTAAGTTTTCAGTGCTTCAGATGCTTTGGCAGGAAGCCCTAAGAAAGAAAGATGTCTTTCCTACCCCCCTTCACCCCTCCCACCCCCAGAATTAGAGAAGTACTTAATTTGTAATGGGATGACACCTCTTCCTGGACAACGTACAAGTAGTAAAATTCTTAACAGACCTGTTTGTTTATGAAGTTACCTGTATGTGAAAACAAACTCAGGTATTTGCATGTGCTGTATTTGGATAAGTGAATGTCTGAGAAGAGGCAACCAATGAGAGATGACAAAGGAATTGCTTACATGGATGGATCTTCAAGTGAAATACTAAACTGAAATAGGTCCATCTCTGAAAGAATTCATAAGCTCCTTGGTTGCTTGTAAGCCTGAGGAAGCATGGTTGCATTGACAGGTTTTTCTGAACAAAGCTGGTATTGAAATGCTTTGTGCTGTAAAGTCCGTATGTTGATGCAAATGTATCTAGTGGTTTTCTGACTTGCTGACTTTGACAGTGACTGAAATTGTTTTGTTCTGCTGTTGAACATTTATCAGAAAGGAATACCTCATTGATGTCAGTGCAGAATATAGCTGGAGTACATAAATCCTGGTCATGCTGCTATGCAGAGGGGCCTCGACAGGCTGGAGAAATGGGCTGACAGGAACCTCATGGAGTTCAACAAGGAGAAGTGCGAAGTCCAGCACTTGGGGAGAAACAATACCATGTACCAATATACGCTGGGGACCACCCAGCTAGAAAGCAGTTTTGCAGAAAGGAACCTGGGGGTTTTAGTGGACACCAAGTTGAACATGAGCAAGCAGGGTGCTCTTGTGGCAAAGGCGGCAAATAGTATCCTGAGCTTCATTAGACAAAGTATGGCCAGCAGGTCGAGAGAGGTGACCTTCCTTTGCTTTTGAGAATGCAAAATATTAATTTAGAGTTTATAAGAAATGAGCAAACAGAAAACAAATACAAACTTCCTAAGTTAACTCTTGCTCATGCACAAAGCTGTTAAATACATTAAAACTGAAAATCTTCAAATGAGGATACAATTAGTACAGCATATACAAATGTGGTTGTTAACTTCTTGTATATTGTGGTAGCAGTTTACAACTTTGTGTAGTGTACATTGTAAGGGTAACAGTTCACTGTTTCACATGCACAGGGTCCAGTGCAGTCTGTTTTAGTAAATGTGTCAGTGTTTTAGTCCATGAAATGTTAAGCTTGTGTGGAATTTCCTGGCGTTTATTTAAGAAAAACCGCCTATAACCCACAAATGGTCAAGATGCTTAAAGCGTAAAAATGCAAAGCCTAAAACCAGTAGGTTACTGTGATCATCAAAGGACTACTATTGATTTTTTTAAAAAATACTTTTAATAAGTAGTAAATACCAATGAGATTTTAGTGATTCCCTCTATACCATAACATTAAAGGTCCAATATCAGAAACATAAAGAACAACATTACAGTGAGTTGCTTAATACTTATTAGAAAATCAAAACATTTTAAAATATGGGCAGGGAAGAACAGGGAATAGGAGACTGAGTGGTATAGGCAGTCCTTCCCATGGAGATGTACAGTGTTGATGGTTTCTTCCTCCTCACTGTTGTTTTCTGGAGGTGATTTTGGTTGCTAACATACTCCATGCTTCATTCTTTCTTCATTACTTTGCAGTTCCATGTTAAATTTGAATTTCTTATATATACGTGTGCTTTATGTATGCTGGATGCTTGTTCTTTGTTCTGCTCTCCCCCAAACTGTTTTTGCCCAGTTCTCAAGGTTGGTTTCCTTTGACCAGTAATAGCAGCTGGTGAGTTGTTTATAGCCTTGAGGCCTCTGCTACCATCCTGTGCCTTTATTTTTAAGGCCTCTGCTGTCATCTATGCTTGTGCTCGTCAATGCTGCTTTTTATTCTGGGGTCATAGGTAATTCATTCCCTACAGAATTAGGGAATTCCCTATTTGTTACTGATATCTATTAGTTACAGAAATACACACACACACTTATTTGTGTGTACTATCTGTGTGTGTGCATGTACTTATGAATAGCTTTTACTTAGCTTCGGACAATTGTGTNATTTATAAAAATAGGTGTTACATCTCACAGTTGTCTGTAGCTAAGTAAAAGCTATACAAATTAGATAAGTCACCTGGTCTTTAGATAATTGCTGTTAGAGTTGGACAAGCTAAAACAAAGCTTCAGGCAGGCCAAGAAAAGTCCAGAGGCGAGATTGTTAGCTTAACATGAGGCCTATGTCCTGTTAAAAGCAATGTCAACACCTTGTTGATGGGGTTACACTGTTCTCTTAAGAAAACACAATTATAGGTATCTCATCTTTGACTTGCAAAGTTACAGTTATCAAAAGGTTCATGCATGAGTGAATGCAGAGAATAATTCTGCTCAGCTTTATTTTACTAGCGGACTATACTAAAATTACATATTCCTTTCTGCAGGAAAGGTATCTGTGGAGAGCTTGGCTTGACAATGAGATTTTTAGAACGTGCAGTGATCTTAAGTTATCCTGATTGCAAGCGTACTCTCTGAATATACAACAAAAAGTATGAGACACTCCACATACCAGTAGAAATGGCAAGCAGAAGCCTTATGTCTGTTTTCTAAGGAGCAGGGAAGAAATCTGCCCGAAGGAAGGGTGTCATGTTGCTGGTTGGAATCCTTGTCCTCGGAGGCAGATCCTCTACACAGAATGGATGTAGCCTCTTGCAGCACCATGAAATATACTTAAGTTAAGAGATGTTTTAAGAATTTGTGTGCCTCTGCAGTTCTGCTGTTCTTTTAATTACTGTGTTGTGGTTTTTAGTGAACCTGGAACTGCCTTGTGAAGTTGATGTGGGTTTCAATTTATATTCAGTAGACAACTCTTTCTTGTTTGCTTTAAGAGTGAGCAGTTTTAGCTTCTAGTGTATCACATTACTGGTGAATGAGCCTGTTCAAAGAACAAAACTAAGATGGTTGGAGAATACAAAGAGAAAAAAAAATAATACCGGCAAACTGCTTGTAGTTGGTCAACTTCTACTGTAATGAATACTGAAAAAAATACTGTGTTGGTCACCACTGCTTAGCTTTTCACATTACTAATAAGTTAAGAAAAATAATTTTCTTTTTCATGTCTTAGAGTCCTTTTCAGAACTGGTGGTCTGTCACTTGCTTTGTATAGACTTTTAATCTTGTTGCCATCAAACATATTGCAGATTTGGCTACTTTATGTGGTTTTACTTGTAAGCTGACGTAATTCCAGGATGATTTTCTGTGTTGCCTACCATTCATCACTTTTTGTCACTTTGGCTTTCCTGAAACTTTGTGCTCCTATTTTTACGTGTCAGTTAGCTGTTCTTTTAATGTTACTCCTCTAGTTACAAATGTTCCCCATCTGCATTTTCTTTTACTGTTGTGTGATATCTGACTTCAGTTATTTTTCTGTAACTTAGTTTTCTGCCACTTAGTTTGAGATACAGTCTGTTTTGGAATTAATATGGGAAGAAGGGGCTGCGGACATGGAAAAAAGCACATCTAGCTTGAAGAGGGAATCTAACCATAAATGTAATTAAAAAAAATTGGTATTTTACTACCTGCTGTTTGTAAGATGTTAGAACTTTTCATATGCTAATAATGCATCCACAGATTAATATGACTTCAGTAGACATTTAAGTGTATTTATGTGATGAAATATTTTTGTGAGCTGATACATAGCATTAGACAGAAGACGAAATTTTTTAGGTTAGATTTAGTATGGCCTGAGTTTCTGGATTTAAAAAATGTAAATGTCCAGCACTCATTCCTTGTGTACCTAATGCATTCAGGGTTCATAGACTGCTTGCCCGTACTTATAAGTACTTAGTATTTGCAGTCTAAATAGTAAAAATGTAAATAATTTTTTTTTTTTTTTAAAAAAGGTAGATATTATCATAGAGACACCAAGTTCCTACAGACTTTTTTGCAGATTTGGAGCAAGTTCAGGATAAACAGAAACTAATCCCTATGTTAAGTGGTATATATATTTCTGACATCTTTCAATAGTAAGTCTATTGTGGTGTCCTTCATAAAGAAGTGGAGTAGATGTATAAGAAATAATGTACTTTTTGAAACAAGTCATTCTGCAGTTTGAATAAATGGCTACCTCCGCTGGCAGGGACTTAAAAGAATAGTAGCAGAATTGAGAATCAGTGCCCTAGATTTCTGTTGCAAAACAGTTGCACAAATAACCCCTTCCCATAAATAATGCAGTAATCTTCCTGGCTTGGTTGCTGTGGATTGCAGCTATAGAATCAACTTAAACCACTGCCTATTTTAATATACAAAGTACTCTCTATCTGGGGTGGGGGGGGAATCTTTACTTGGTGTGCTTGATTGATGTATTAATGTTAATGCAGCTACAAGACAAATTTGCAACTGAGGGAGCTAATGTGAAAGATAAATTTAAAGGCACTTTGTATCTCTTAGGCTGCTTTGCTCCTGTGTATCTAGGTCACTTAACATCTTCTGCAACCCTCACTGCTATTTCTTCCAATCAGCAGTGCTAATAGCAAGTATAACTTTAAAAATTAATGTAAGCAGTTGATAGGAATTTGACTCTTGCTCAGAGAAGAGATACAAATGGAATTTGAGAATTGCAGTTTTATGAACTGGTAGAGAGCAGGAGTGCAATGTCTACAAAACAAAAACAAAACCAAAAACCTAAGACTGGAACACCAGCAACAGTAAGACTTCCCTTATTTGTGCAGTCTTTCTTTTGTGGTGCATCTCTATAAAGAAATTAGTTATCGTGCCTCTGTTACTGACTCTGGGCAGCTGCTGAAAAGCTACAAGATTCTGCAGATTAGAGTCATCCTTATTCATGGCTGGGTCCAATTTACATCTTGGGCTAGCTGTGTCTGTATGTTTATCTTCTATGAAGTTGGTGTAATTAAAAACATGAGTTTACAATTCCTGTTTAGCAGATTGTTACTCGAAAAAGAGACCAAAAGCTTTAAAAGACAACTTCTTCATTTGTCTGCCCTTCCCTTAGCCTATGCTTTTTCAGATTTAATTTTTTTGTTTTTAATGTAAGTGTTTATGGATGTGATTACAGGTGTGGTAGCGAGTTTCATATGCTTATACTTCCATAGAAGCACCTTTAATGCTTCTTTAGATTGTGTTATTTTTATTGGTGCTTCATGTAGTTGATAAGATATCAATAAAAAAACCTAACGCAGCCAGATTCTTGTTCCCTGGACATTTCCAGTTGAGTCTTCAGGCTTATCAGAAAAGCTGTTTATTAGGTCATAAGTATGACTCGTAAGTCATACTGTTAAAGTTTCATCCTATATCTGTTACTTGGACTAAAAAAGCAGACGATGACCCATCCTGATCAGTCTCCTTTTTCCTAACTTCTTGCAACTTTTCTCTCTTGCTGATTTCATCAGTATACTTCTATTTCTGTGGTCATTTAATTAAAACATACCACAAAAAAAGACCACCTAATATTGCCCTTGAACAGTAGATTTCAGATAACCAAAGGCTATGTTAGCTGAAAGTACATATACCATAACTTGAAGCATAGACACCCATCCCTTCCACTCTTCCATAGTTATTCCATATGCTTCTGCTGTTCCTGCTGCAGATCATGCTACCAGGTTTGGTGGCAGAAGCCCAAAGTGAGTGGGGACACATAGGCTCTGCGATACGGGGCGTAGAGAGCGAGTTGTGTATCCTGTGGGGAGGTTCATGTGATCTTGGTCATACAGCTTCATCTGTAATAGGTAGATGAAGTAGTAGGTATCTAATTTTTTTGCAGTAGGAAGATGATGTTAAAATCAGAATGTTATAGTAACTATAAAGCCTAACTTCTCAATTTTCTTCACATCTTTAGATATTCAGGAATTTTATGAAGTGACCCTATTGGACAATCCAAAATGCATTGATCACTCTCAGCCATCTGAACCAATACAGCCTGTGAATACCTGGGACTTCTCCAGCCTTCCAAGCACAACAGTGACATCAGAAACATTGCCGAGCAGCCTTAGCCCAAGTGTAGAGGTATGATATAGAAATCTCTGTTTTATTTTTCTTGTTGAGGCTCTTGTGGAGCTCAACATTGTTCTCTACATTTCCTTCATTTTATGAAATATTTATTTCCATAGAAAACTTACATTATTAAGATCAATAGTCATAGGCGATTTAATTATTGAAATGTTTAATAACAGATGTGTGCATTTTGCTTAGTCAAAAATTTATAAACTTATTTGTCAAATGTACCATTAAGTGACCATTAAATTGGATTTATGCTCTGAATTTGGAACCTTGCTGACAGGCTTAGTACTCATCTTATGAGTACTTATGAGCTTATACTCATCCATACTGACGACTCTTTAGTCATTACTTCATTAATAATTCGGGAAATCTGAAGCTGTATCTTTCTGATAGTAAACTTTTCAGTCTGTTCGTAAGAAATTCTCTGTTACTTATACACTGTGTTTTGGAAGGACTTTTTTTTTTTTTAAAAAAAAACTGCATGAATCCAGTTGTCATTAATGAGTGGTGAGAAAACTGAGCAGGGAAATGCACATTGATGTATATTTTCACTAAATCAAGATCTCTCTGCCCAAGTTAAAGTTATAATGTTGCCTGAATTTTTTTGCATCAGACCTGTTACTTGTCCTCAAAGAGGTCAACTCTGTTTCAAGTGTGCCCTCAATAGTAACAGCATTGGAAAAGGAGTGTGAGCTTCTCAGTAATAACTGGAGGCAGTGTGCTGTGATGACCCATTTTTATGAAATGGTCGTAGAGCTTTGGAAGAGCACTGGGGAAGACCAGCCAAAGGACTAGTGCTGCAGCCTGTAGGGAAGCTTGGGAGCTTGTACTACCCAGCAAGATAAAGTGGCTAGGATGCCTTACTGAGTGAACTCTATCAGAGACTGTTTGGACTGTGTACGAAAGTCCACTTAGCTGCAGAACATAAGCAGTCATGTGACGTGCTAGTGTCTTTGTGCAGTTAAAAAAAAAAGTGCTTGTGCTTATTGTAGTTTTTCTGAAATTTGTCATATTGAAGCTAGTATGAAATGTGTCAGAAGTGCCTTAAAGGAAGCTATAGAGGTAACCCAAGAATTGTGTTGTGTTCTCTCAGAAAGTAGAAAATGGCTAGTAGAAAAAAGATCAGCTTGTTATACTAGTCAGGGAAAAGAGTTACATATTGTCATGAACAGTCTATAAATTCTCTCTAGATGAAAAAACTGAGCAGCCTAGGTATACCATACTTTCAGGTTTATAAGTAATTGAACACTGAGGGATTAAAAGTCTAGTTGAACTTGAAGTGTAGGAATGGATTATTTTCCTTTGATTTTTGTGAATCTTGATTATAAACTGGAAAACTTAAATTGTGTGTCTCTTTGGAATCTTAGTTACCTGAAAATGCATAGAGAAGGCCACTGTCATCATAGTCACCCTAATTAAAATTTTCTCTAAGAATTGTCATCTTTGGAGAAAATGGAGTAATGCTAGGGTATATGAGAAACAGTATGGAAAACACCATTGTGCTATTTACTTGTATGCCATCATCTAAATCTTAGGTTTAGGGCTGTAGATCTTTTTCTGAAGGTATGGTGGAAATGGAGTCTCTTAGAAGCAGGAGCAAAATGGACTGTAGACAATAGGGTAAGCAAGGATAGGCAAAGTTAATTTTATCTACTAAGATGTTTTGGAATAAGCTGGTTCTAATGCATTTCATGTTTGCATGTGCAAAGAGCTTAATGAGGCAATTTAAGAGTCATTACAGTTGCTCTTAGTCATGGAGGATGGATGAAGTTCTGGAAAATTGCAGATGGGCAAATCTTTTAAATCTTTACATCTTTTAAAAAGGGTGTATACAGGAGCAAGGCAGGAAAGGAGGATCTGAGTTTAACAGGTACAGGGAATGATTCTATAGTCTTTTTGTAGCTCCTTGAAAGTGATAAAGGAGCCAAATAATAGCCATCATAGTTGTTGATAACAGTTTTGTCAAACTTAGTTTCTTTTTAACATGGTAATAGTTCTTGTGGTAGGAAATGTGATAAATGTAAATGTGATAAATTCTGACTTCAGTAAAACTTTTGGCATGGTTTAACAGGCAGTCTTTTGAGATAATATATCAGTTAAAGTTTCTAAAAAATGCATCCTAGTTTGAGTTATTAGTGAAAATACCTGATTAAATTATGAATTAAACCATGGGAGGGGAATGGTGTGTTGCTGCTTCAGAAGCTAGGACTAGAATGATGCCTTGAGCAGTTGAAGTAATTAATGGGCAGGCTCTAGTTCAGCAGGACCAAGTGCAGTCTCCTGCACTTTGGTTGTACTTCAGTAGCACCCATAGAAGTTGAATAGTTAAGTGGTTTCTCAGAAGACATCTGGGTCATTTTTGAATCTCAAAGTGAGTCAACCATGTCATGTTAATACATGAAAAGAAACACCTAATTGACATAAGAGTATGGTGTAAAACTGTTCTATTCTACTTGGTCTGCATAAAGCACTTCTGAAGATATTATCAAATTTAGGGTGCAAAAAAGATGTAGAAGATTAAGTGCTTAGATGAGATTGACAAGGCAGATCTAAAGCTTGAAAAGAAATGAAGACCAATGGAAAGATTTGGTGCTGCTTAAAAGAATTGAACACTTAGTTTGGAAACAGAATTTTCCTGTCTTTGTAGGCAAATCTAGAAAAAGATAATATTTTGTGCCTATACAAGATGTATTAGACTTACACTATAGTAATAGATAGGCTTAGCAAAAATGTTTTTCTAAGCACCAGAATAGCTGCACATGGGCAGTCTCCCTTTCTGAAGGTCTTTAAAGGCAGCATAACTGTCTTAAATGGCTTAAATATTCCCCCCCCAACCCTACACTTTGGTACAGTGTAATGGACTTGGGGATTTATGTCCCTACCAAAGCATTTTGTTGGTGTTAAACATGCTCCTAATTCCAGCAGCTGGGATTGTGAAGCAAGTATCTGCTGCTATGATATTTGTGTTAAAACGTTCCAACTCTAGCACACGTTTTGTGCTTCCCCTATAGGGGAAACCTGCTGAAATCTGAAGTGCAGGATAGCGCATACTGTTAAATCCAGGCTTTGTGATTATTCTCCCTCTGGCCCCTTCCAGAAACTTGACAGTTTATCTTATAGAAGTTTGCTTATTTTGCTACCGAAAAGTCCACAATAAGAAAGACTAACTTATCAGCTACAGGATAGTGTTGTCCCTGTATCTTTCTAAATTTTACAAAAAGATGCATGTGAAGGTGTAGTTTAATTCTGAAGTTGCATCTTTAGTTTTTATTCTCATGCGCTAGTAGACTGCCAGTAATACAAGGACTTGTCCATGACACTGCACCAATGACAACAGGCGCATTATTGTGGCAAGATCACAAATGTGTTGAAAGGAAGAATGGCCTAATTTGGGAAGTCTCACCGTAGACATAAGTTTGTGTTCTCAGCTGAACTGTTTGCTAGGTAATGCAGCTGCTTCTCCAGTACAGTCTGGTGGTCATGGTATGTAGTGTTACCTAACAGAACCTGATACAGTGTGGATTACTTTGCTATTTTTCTAAGTGGCCCAGATTTGAACATTTACGACAAATGTCAATGTCTTCCTTCAGATTTTTTGTCTGGAGTATCATGTGAAACTCAGACAGTTGTTTGACCTTCAGTATACGAAGGTCAGATTTTACACTTACTACCAGTATTTGAAAGCATATTTGCATATATTGGTGTTGATGCTAGTTTATGTGAAACTGAAACCAAACTCTTCTCACAGTCTCTGTCACCTACAGTAAATGTCACCTTGTATTTCATTTATTAGAATACTGCTTCCACGTTATAGTTGTAAAGGTGGACAATTTTGAAGAGTGGTAGTTCAGTGTTGGTTTTGTTTACTTTTTCTAGTATATCTGAATGTCTTAGTTTAGCTTTCAAATATATATGAAAATTGTTACAGTAAACATATAATCTTGTACATATTATCGGCCTTAATTCTTTCTTCTTCAGTGGCTGTTTTTTTTTTCTTCATATACCTGTAAGGCAATATCTTTCCCTCAGTATTTTGAAATTTAACAAAAATTATGAGGAGAAATTCTCATGTATTCTACATACTTGTTATGTGTAGTACGTGAAAATTAATGGTTTTGTCCTGTGAAACTTAATGTATTTTGGTTTCAATAATATGCTTCTTTTTTAGGTAGGTTTTTTTATATTTGGTTTTAATCAACCCAAGGGCATAGTGATTCTGGTACAGCATGTGTTCGATCTAATGATGTGTTTTGCTTGCTGGAACTTACTAGAGATTGGAGGGAATGAGTTTAGTATATCTCATTTGGTTCATAGCCAGCTTTGTTTTTTTAACAGAAACGGTCACTTTTTAGACTTGCAACACTGCTGCCCAATTCTATATTAGTTCATTAACCAGATATAACCAGATGGGCATACCAGATGCACTTTGAGGTTATTTTAGCTCTATTCTATTGCTTGCCAGGCTGGCAGTTGTGTAGGTGATAAGAATGGGATGGTTCTTTCTTGCTTGCAAATTGTTAGCCTTGGAAGTAATACTTTTCAACCCTGTTTGTTTTACTTTAATGATATATTTTTGCTGTAGTTACTCTGGGCCAAATGAGTATTCTTCCAGCTGATGCTTTGATGGTATATGTAAGAGTTGCTTGAGAGTGGGAATATAATGCTCCCCTAAAGTGGTTAAGGATTGTATTACAAGAACTTTCTACACAGCTGACTTTGGGAATGACTTTTTAGCAATGTGTGCTTGTGTATATACATAGAATAGTTGTATACAAGCTTAGGTTGCCTGAGGACTTTTAATGAGACGTAGCCTAGTTCTGCTTTTGCCTTCCTACTTCTGGATCAAAAGACTGGAGTTTGTAAATCCCATAGGTATTGTAGTAGAGAAAGTTAGAGCTACAAATTGCAGTTTTCCCATTCACAGCAATCTGTTTTCTTTTCCATGCTTTATATTTCCTGGAGCCTTATTTGACAGATTTACTTGTTTCAATGTCCAGTACAAAAAGATGAGGAGGCAAAAAAAAAAAAGGTTCAAGACAGTGATAAGCACAAAAGCAATGTTAATCCTTTCAGTACTAGGGACTAGCAAAAAAAAGAATATAGATTCAATTTGAAAAGGAAAAAAGGTGCATACCTTTTTCTTATGTGCATTAAATACCGAGTTTTAGGTGTGCATTCCCAAAGCAGCTAACAAATCTAAAGCAAGATCTCTTAATGCTAATAGTCGTGTGACAGGTATGTGTACAGGAGGGAGCAGTCTTTTAAGCTGTTTGCTGTGATCTGTAGTGCCATCTGTAGGTGGGACAGGTTGTATTTGAGAAATATGTGGTGAAACTTAAATCACTGGTAGAAATCTCCTTTTACCTAATTGAGTAGTGTATTGCTAAGGAAACAGTTGTGACATTCTTTGTTGTTGTTGTTGTTTTTTAAATCTGCAGGGTTGTAATCATAATTCAAGTTAAACAGCAAACACTTTTTAACTTAACTTCTCAGATTTAAAAGTAGCCACAATAGTTTCAGTCTAGATGTTGAAAAAACCCCACTGAACACTGTCTCAAAAGAAATGTTTTGTCTTAGGTGGAACTTGATCTGGAGTGTCTTACTCTTCTGGTTGGGCTAACAGATCTCTGTATTTAGTGAGTAATGGTGGCTGAAGTACTTTGATCTGTGGTTTCCCCATTTATCTGCACGTGCCCATGTGTTTAGCATCTGGCATGTAGAGAGGCTGTCTGGCTCACTGTCTCCTAAGGCCTTTTGCCAATTTCTTTAATAAAAAGAAAGCAAAAGAGGAAGTAAAGAAAATAGCTGAAATTATAGACGTCAGCTAAATTTGACGCCAAGGCAGGGTGGAAATGAAACTCTCTAAACATCTTAGAATCATAAAATAATTCAGGCTTACCTGCGAGGTTGATCAGATTGCAAAGGGTTTCAACCAGCTGAGCCCTGAAAACGGCCAGGGATGGGAACTGCAAAACCTTTCTAGCCAATCTGCTCCAATGCTTGACTACCCTCATGGTGAAAAAGCTTTTCCTTATTTCTGATCGAAATCTCTGTTTCAATTTACTTGTGGTTTCTCCTGGGGTTTTTTCATGCAACATGCACTTAGCTCTGTTTTTGTAGGTACTGGAAGGCTGCTTTTAGGTTCCACTGAACTTTTTTCTCAAAGCTAAAACAAGCCCCATGCCCTCATCTTCATTTTAAGGGGCAAGTCTTCCAGCCCCATCACCATCTTAATGACCCTCTGCAGAACTTGCTCCAGGTTATCAACATCCGTGTCATATTGGGGGGCCCAAAACTGAACGCAATATTCCAGATGCCTTATTAGAAGTGTCAAGCAAAGGGGAATAATAGTTTTGCTTCATACTACTGACTGTGTTTCTGCTAGTGCAGCTCCTGTTAGCCTCCTTTACTATTAAGGCATACTGCAGGCTCGTGTTTGGTTTGCTCAATATCTGTAAAAAGACAAATAATAGTCAAAGTGAATATTTTGAAGGGGATAGAGTTAAGCTACCCTAATTTTCACCTACAATATGGAAATTGGTTTTGTTTACAAAGCAAGTGGTAATGTCTTTTTAGCCTTTGTAAGATTTTGATAGTTTTGTGTAGCTTCTTAATAAGATGAGCTGACAGAGTCTAGAGGAAAGAACTTTGGATGTATGGTTTGTAGTGGAATGAAAAAATCTATATTTAATCAGTAGCAGTTTGTATTTAAAATGGAATGGTCCATCAAGCGGTTAATCGGGATCTTAGAGGAGATCTCAGAAAGAGATAGCTGCATATGTAGAGTGCATTATTAAAGCGGCAGGATACTCTAGTTCTGTTTTTCTGTCTCTGAATTTTAACTGCAATATCTTCACCTGGCCTTTACAAATGCAGTCAATCGTACCTGTCATAATAACAAGCTGTTCCTGGGAAAATCCCAGACCTATTGCACTGTCTTCAAATACCTTCTTTGCCTTAATATTTATAAAGATTCAGTACTGGCTAGCTTGATGATATGATATGTCTGATTGTTGTATTCCCTGTTATCATACTGGTCCTTTGTGCTTGTTTCTGTATGTGCATATTGCCCATTATTTATATCAACTCCTTTTCTGCAGAAATGTGCTTGTTTTATTTGAGCACCTAATAGCATATAGTCTTGGATCACTCAGGAGCCTCATTACTTTCTCTGTGTTAACTTTACAGTGGGGAAATGATATTTGGCTTGCTATGTATTTTGCCTTCAGTTCTTGAAATCCAGGCTGTTTGTACAAATAAAAGGCTAAGTCTTGAACTAAAGCTAAAGTCTTTCATGGGCAGGCTTCTGGTCAAACTGAATGCAAAAGCAAACAAACAAAAAACCCTGTGCTCGGTTCAGGATGCATAGACAAGCAATAAAAATCTGCTCTTTCTAAAAACTTACCTTTCTCAATTCAGAAGTTGATAGAGAACTTAGAAAAATGATGTGAATTTGGTATCCAGTTATGTTTTTTTTTTAACTTGTAATAATTACATCTTGCAGCCAGGTTCAAAGGTAGCTAGATAAATTATGTTACAGCATCTCACAATTTTAATGCTTTCTTTACTAAAGGAGCTGAGAAAATACTTGCAGTGATGATAGTGCTTGATCTTTGAAATGTCTCCTCAAATATGCTGAGGTTGGGCAATTGATATACCCTTGCAAAGCCGAGCTGAGCCTGCTTCTCTGGTTACACCTGTGACAGCTGTGTGTTATGCAGGTTTTCTCATAGAATCTGAGAGCAAATTAGCATTTAAATAACCANTTTACTATATCAGAATGTTCGCTAAGTGGCTTTTGCAAGAAGCAGGAACTGTATACATACTATATACATTAACCACTCTGCTAGACTTAGGCTTGTGGTCATACAAGGGTATGTAGGACAGAAGGTCACACTTTGTCACACGAATCAGATGAACATATTTCACAACCATATGCACTTTTAAATTTGTGGCTACGTGAAGAAATTATTTATCTGCAAAATCAGTATTTTCCAAAGCATTGTTTTCATTTGCATGATTTATTTCTATGCATGGTTTATCTGTGCATGAATTTTCCTTTATTTAGTTATCTGGTGACTTTGTAGATAGAATGTCTCACACTGGAAAAAGAATAAGCCTGTGAAGGCACAAAAAGTGCCAAACATAATCTGAAAGAATTGGTAGATAATTCAAGGCAAGGAAAAATTCCATCTCTTTCCTTTGTGTTTCTCACATGAGAATCATCCTTTGTTTTTTAATATTAATGCCACAAATAGTGGCGAATGGAAACACACTTTTTCTTTCTGGCCAAACTGTGGAATAGTTGTTGCTGCTTGTTACTGAGATCACTTGGAGCTGACAGGACAGAAAAGTTTATTTTCAATAAGTATGAATGCCATGAACAGATCATAATGCTTCTCACAAATTCAGTAGAATAATAGTGATTTTAATGGCTAACAGTACTATGTGGAAATGTCTTACTCTTCAGTGTATTAAAAATGGGGCTTTTCATGCATTTTATGATTTTGATGCAAGTTTTGGTGTGTCCTTTAATAACTTTCTGTTGCTCCTCACAATACAATTTAAAGGAAAGAAGGTTCTAAGTTATTAAATTGTTTAATTCCAGTAGCTTTAGTTCTTTACCTAGTTCTCATTTTGAAAAAAAATGTTTCTTCTGAGCTCCAAAATTTAACACATGCTTGCTCATTCAAGGAGTTTTAAAATCTGTCTTCAAGAAGCTATATTATTGTTTCTTAGGATGATGCTAAACCTCATGAATGTTTGAATCTTGGTCAGACTTTTTTGAATATTTATTTCTTCTGTGTGCAATATTTCCAATGAAAAGTCTGCAGAAACTGCTTTTGGGCTAGGAAATACTTTACATACGGTGCTCTCTTCTTTGAGTGCTTATCCGTCTATGTACTATATTTATGAAAATGTGTATTGGTGTTTGCTACAAAATTTTTTGCTCTACCAGTATGGTATGTGTGATTGGTGTCTTTTTTTTTTTTTCCTGTGTGGACATCCTGTTGTTTGTGCTTAGCTGAAGACGGGACTTGAGAGAACTGTGCAGACAGTTACCAGAAGGGCTTTTAATCTATCATAGCGGTGCAGTGATTGGTAAAGGGCTCTAATGTAGCTTGGTTGTACATGCTATTCTGACTTGTGCAGTGGATGTGTTACTACTTTTCAAGTACGCTTGGTATGAGTCTACTTTCTCTCTGTGCGTTCTGCTCTGAAGTGTTTAGCGTGCCTGTTCACGATTAACTGTCTGATCCACAAATACCTTTTCCCCACCTCTCTGGATAGGTCTCTTCCACATCTCATAGTCTGCATTGGCAATCTGAAAGAAGTTATGTGCTTTCTATGACAAGGCTAATGGGCCTCAGGTCTTGTTAAAAGGATGATAGTGGGAGGGGAAAAAATGGCGTGATGATGATTCTTAGTTCTGAAAGAGTCCCAAAAACGACAAGAGCATAAAAAATTGAAGGAAAAGAAGAAAGTGATTGACCCTGAATGTAAGCTGGTTGTAGCCAGGATTAGTCTGCTGAAGCTTAATCTTGAACCAAGGTAGCTGAGAGAAATGTGAGTGATGAGAAAGTATTGTTGATCTCTGCCCTTCATAGACAGAGCTCGAGGGACAAGCAGAGTTTGTGTGTGCTGTTGGGGGTTCTGAGGTGAAGTTTGTGCAAGAAACATACATGTGGACTGACTGCTTGTCTTGGACTAGTCATTGAAGATGCTTCTGGGCAAGACACTGGACAAGTGCCAAGTCACCTAAAATGCATTTCCTCAGTTTCCCTTACCTTTTTGGATGCTTGCACTTTGATGTCTCTGAACTTTACAGACTTCCCAACAGAAGACTTGGGAAATTGAAGGATAACTTGTATGTGGGGTACCTCATGTGCATTCAGCTGTGAGAGTAATTTTTTTTTTCTTTTTTTTTCCTTTTCTGATAAAGAGGAAAGTTCCATCAACTTAACTGGTGCTTTTCTGCTTTCTGAAGTCAGAACTTCTAGATTTCTGTCTGGGTTGAGCCTTACAAATCTAAAAGATGCATATTTTTCCCACTGATGTTTTGCAGCAGTGAAAACTTCACCTAGGTGTTCGTAGTAGAAATTCTTCACAGACTTCATAGACAATGTAAAAATGAAAAGTATCTCTGGCTTGACTTGGACATACAAGGTAAAAATCCAGGTCTTGGTGGCTGATTGGTATAAGATTTACCTTGAAATTCCGTTCAAGCTGAACGGAGTTGTTTTTACTAGTGTGTAATCAAACTTTTCTTCTTTGATGGTTTGGAGTTTTTGATGTGTGGTTTGTTTTTTGGGTGTGTTGGGGTTTTTTTGTTGGGTTTTTGGGGGTTGTTTGTTTGTGGTTTGGTTTTTTGGGGGTTTTGTTTTGTTTTGTTTTGTTTTTTTTTAAATCAGAGAAGGGTTTTGTAATGTCCTCCTTTTCCTCTTTGTCCTCTAAAGATACTGCCTGCCTGCCAAATAAAATGTGTGATTTTAGGAAGAATAGTTTCCTCATGTCTTAACTTTCTTTTCTGGCCTCCCCCACCACTCCTCTACTGTATATATGGCAGAGCCAGAGAATCAAGTGGAGTGAAGTTGCAGGAAACTTAAAGGGAATAGTGAGAGTGCTCTAGATACGTATTTAGTATATTCTAGAGTTGTTTGCTGATGCAAAATATAATCAGTTTGGCTAGTTGTATATCTTGTGCTAAAAGCAAAATGATGCAGATAAGATTTAATAGCTTGAATTTTTTTTTTTTTTCAGTATACTTCATTGTGTTTGTAGCAAAGGTGTTAGTGGGGGACCGAATAGGACAAGATAGCAGAAACTGAGTTAACTAGTTGCTTTCAATGCCTCTTGTGGGAAATTAATGTAATAACGTTCTTACCAATGTATGAAACAGTCAGTTTAGTTTTTCGTAGTACATAGAAGGTTTTTTGTGCCCAAATGTTTGACTTTTCCCAGCTGTGCTAATTAGGCTAAGAAGACAATGCCTGCACATACAAACTTTGCCTTGTCACTGCATTACAGCCTTACAAAAGGAAATGAAATTCTAGGTTAATTCGAGGCTCAAAATAGCATTTCTCTTGCAATATGCATTACTCTTTCCTTGCCACTTTCTTCTGTCCCTATTCTACATGGAATATTCCATTCATTGCTGCTGAAGAAATCAGTTATTTTGCAGTCTGCAAATGCTGAAATGACGTTAGAGGAGAAATACTTGCTTGCAACCAAAACTATTTTTGAACAAACGTTTCATTTTAGAAATCTTAGCCAGTTGAGAAAAGCTGAATTGAGATTTTTTTGCTGTAAAATAATTTTGCATTGCATTTCATCAAATGATTCCCTGTGATGCTCATGTGTTAGGTAATCCTGAAAAAGGAGTATATGAAATAGAATACGAGGAGGTACTTAACTGGTATGGAATAGGATTTGACATCTTTTGTAGAGTATTTTCAAGGATAAATTTAAGTTTTTCAGACATAGATAATCAAAATAGGTTAAGAATCTTTCATGAAACTTAAAGCATTTGTATTTTAGCCTGCTTTTTTTTTTCTTCACGGTGTTTCTACCTCTGAATGAATCCAAAGGGAAACTTGGCATGCATTCTACTGTTTTGACTATTAAATAAGTGTGCTCTTTCTCATTCTGTTGAGAAGGTGTTTAGCTGTGATTGAAAGTAAACCTTTTAAATGTTTGGAAAGATACCTGCTATGCTGAAACGATGGATTGCTTATGCATTGTAACAACAAAGGTAAGATGATAAAGCTTTTGATTAATGCCTACAATCTTGGAAGTTCTTGTTGAATCTTTCTTCCAGGTTTTGTCTACCTGTAGTGAAAATATCTTGACAGTTTTCTAGTGTTGATTTTTTTTTAACTTTAACTGCACAGATTGCCAAAATAAATTCTGTAGTTGTCGCTAAGAACAATCATAGATGTTAATTTCTCTAAAAGCTAATTATGCACATACTGAAAAACTCAAGTGTAGTAGAAGGATGAATTTTTTTGTCATTCTGCAGTAAGACTTTCTTCTATAAAAATTCACTCTCTTCAAACGTGCTAAAATAGTAGTTTGCTTTTTATTCCAGAATGAGAAATTCCAAGTGATGTTTTACATAACCTTTATCAGGACATGTTAAAAATAATCATCAAAGAGAAGATGAAGAATCTGGGAAGTCCAGTTAGGGATGGATATATTTCGAGATGCTTTGTTATTTTGACATCTTGCTGCTTTGAGATGAAGGCAACTAGATAGCTTAGTGTCATTACTTCTGTGCTAGGATAAAGTTTTATGTATGATTGTTTTTAATATAGTCCACTTGTAACTGCTAAAGATAAAATCTGATGCATAAACAGAATGTATTAGTAGCGTGCTTGTGAAATACTGACTTGGTGAGTTTGGTTTTGTGGAAACTTTTTATTTTTCTGCAAGTGGTAAACTGTTGTTCTGTATTATTCCCTTTTTCCTGGATGTTCAAATAGTTGCAAGTTTAATTTTTTTTTTTTTTAACAAGCTACTTTGACTTCTAGCATTCTTCTGGATAATTTGAAACCATAAAACTTGTTCATACAGATGTTCTTCTCAAGAAGTATAATAAAATTGAACATCTTGGAGAATATTATGTGGATTTAGTGATAGCTTTTATAAAAGATGCTTATTGGTCTGTTTGACACAAGGAAGCATAGGCTGATTGGAATGGTGAAGTTACCTTGTCTTTCACCAGTAAAGGAATCTTTCTGGTGTCTGAACTGTTGGGGCTTTTTTGAAAGTGAAACATACCCTTTTAAATCATGTTTGATTAATAACATTCATTTGTGGCACTTCTGCTTTATTTCTTTCAGAATATTCTCTTTTGTACAGTGAGATTAGAATCGGATATTAATTCCCTGACTTTGGTTATATTGATATGTTGTACTTTTGTTGTACTTGTTTTAAAAAAAGGGAGGGACTGAGCTGTCATTTTTATAATTGAGCTGCTCAACTTTAGCTATATTTTGTGCATTTATTTACCTTCCCATATCTGCTTGTCTAAGAGCAGAAAGACAACTTATATGGAAAGTTAAACCAACAGAAAACGTATTCTGGGAAAAAAAGTATTGTTTTTTAGTATGATTAGCCTAGCTCTATGAGTGCTAAGCATGTAAGTGCTCACAGAAATGCTGCACGGGAGAGGAAGAGATCCTCCTCCCTGCACAGCATAGTCTTAGATGGGCTTAGACTGATCATGCATTTCCACCTGGACTTATCAGCACTTAATCCTTCCTGCCTGTTTCATGAGAAGTTTTGGCCTCGTTTAACTAATTGCAGCTGTAGTACCTTGTAGCTTCGACTAGAGCTGTTTATTTAAAGTGGGGCTTATAAAAGAACTGTTTGCTTCCCTGTGAACATGTGTGCATCTGATGACTTGAAAGTTGTAGTCTAATGAAAAATACATTCCTTGGTTTTGTGCATAAACCTATTTCTCAAATGTAAAAGAAAATTAATGCATATAAGTTAAGGCAATTTTGAAATCAGCATTAAAGAAATGTATGATAGGATTAGTAATAGGGTTAAATGCTTCCCCTTTCTCCACCTTGAGTGGAAGAGTATTTGAAACAATTTGTTGTTACTCTTTATTTCTGAATATGGAAGATAATTTGGTCAGCAAGATGAATTTTTTAATGAACTTGAGAAATCTTTAATAATTTGATCTTTGATAATTCTGTTTTACGTAATTCAGAATTCAGATCTGGTCACAATGGGCAAACAGGTCCTTAAACTACTTTGTCCTGTCTTCTAAGGTCTAACTGGATAACTTTACCCTAATCTAGTGCAAAGAGTACTGATTAATACAGTATTTTTTTTTTTTTCTCCTTATGTGGGCACATTTGGTTTCATGTAGGTAGGCAAATTTGCATCACTGCAACCATGGATACTATTAAGAGCAGGCACGTGGGCTGAGCTTAACAGTAATGATTTTTATTTAAGTAACAGCTTTAAATTAGTTCATGGCACTTAAAAATACAGAATATGAAAAATAAGTAATTTTTCCAGAAAATCAATTTTTGAGCAGTCGTTCTTAGCTTGCATGTTCAGTAGTATACTTTCAGTAAAACAGTTGAACTTAAAGTGATATAAAATTTCTTCAAATAGTATTTCTAGTAAGACTAGTGTAAAAGAATGACTGACTGTTTTGTACCATTTTTATTTCAAAATGCTGCTTGGACTATACCAGAGCAGTATAGGTCTAGTCCAGTACCTTGTTTCTGACAGTAGCCAAAACCTGTATCTTGGGAGAGGGGAAGCATATATGATGCATCAGCCTATTACTAAGGGAGAATGATGAAGGTTTTTTTCCAAGTTGTTAAACTTAAAAGTTATGAGTCCTTATAAATTCTGGGTCACCTCTGTTCTGGGTGAGCACAGTGATGTGGCTGCGCAAGGTAGGAGGCTGCATGGTGCCTGAACGCAGGAGCACAACTAACAGCCAGTGTGGCTGAAGTTGGAAAGATGACACTGAGTTTGTGTGATTCCTGCAGATTTCCTCCCTTGGTTGTGCAGTGTGCTGTAGTTCAGAGTGTCCCATGGTTGTTACTGTCAGTTTTCGCAATTTCTCTCAGCTTAAGTGAATTGTGCCTCCTCACCTACCAGCTGCAAGTGCAAAAGGGAATGACAGAATCTCTTGCATTGGAAATGATCTAGTCCAACTACCTGCTTAAAGCAGGGTCAGCATTGACTTCAGACCAGGTTACGTAGGACTTTGATTAGGTTTTGTAAACCCCCTCACCCTGTCTCAGTTAAGGTTGTCTCTCCTCCTGCTGTGCACAACAAGGGCTGAGATTTGTTTTCTTGGTAACCTCTTCTTAGACATTAGAAAGCTGCCACTAGCACCTGCAAAGCCTTCTTTTCTCCAGGTTGAACAAGCCCGGTTCCCTGAACCTTTCTTCATTGTGCTTCAGCCACTTGACCTGGCTCTCCACTGTACTTGTTCCTATATTCCAGATATCATCTAACAAGTGTTTGAAAAAGCATAAGGAGAGGTTACGATGCAAATTTTAAACTTCTGGAGGTACTGTGTGCATAAAAACTAAAAACTCCAATGTTGGTAGGAAATAAAATGTGATAGAGGCAATTGTGTGAAAATGGAAACGATTAAAATCTAAGCTTTTATGTCTAAACTTGATGTAGAAATTACTTGGTGGGCCCAAAGGAGGATGCTTTCTTAAAGTGGAGGAACAAAATACAGAATGCTGTGAATTTAAAATTGTAGAAGAAATGGAAACACAGTTATATAAGAAATAATTACACTAAAAGCTTAAGAAATACCATGAATGCTAAATAGTCCACAACAACCCTTCCAAGTTGGCACACATGAATGATGCGTCATGATGGGTTTTGGCAAGGAACTTCATTTTGCCAACATTCCACATCCTCACTAAAAAGCAAATTGCTTTCCAAACATACTTGATTGAATTGCGTATAAATCATGGTTATCTGGTGAGCCAATTGAGTAGTGCTAATATTACACCACTTGGCTTTGATGTGCAATCCGGTTATAGTGTTGAAGAAATGCGTGCAGAATCAGTCATCACAAAAACTTTGGGAAGTGAATAAAACAGTGCATCACTGATGTTGGCAGTGTCAGCAGATGGTATGAAATTGCTCTTGCATGTAATCTTGGAGTATAATGCCATGCCAAATAAACAGCTGCCTACTAGATAGTTGGGAAGTGTCAAAATCAAGGATGGTTGTCTGCAGACTAATGGATTGGCTAACTTTCATTTGGAATGGGAGACCAAGTGTGTGAGTAATGTATTCCATAGGTGGGTTTAAAGGGTATTTGTCAAAAACAGTGAGGAATACAAGCAGAGAATACTGATCTTGTGGTCATGCCAGGAGAAACGATGTCCCAACTGTGTCTATTTGTGGTCGTGAACAAGCCTTTAAAAAGTTTGATGTTTTAATAAACAGAATGGACTTTGGGAGGGGGTCACGCTTCTAACCCCTACGTGGCAAATGAAGAAGCCCAGTGCAACACAAGATAGTGTGAGGTTGGTTAAATCCAGAGGTTGTGGCTAAAGAACTTAAGAAATACTGTATTTTGGATTCCATAGATGGAACTGAAGGTGGGTTGTCTGAGTTTTAAAGATGAATAGGTTTGAAGGTGATGAGTGAGGACGCCAAGAGTGATGAAGAAGTTGAAGGTGGCAGAGAGTGACAGTGGTGGAAATGATAAAGGGACTGATATGCAAAATCTGAAAAGCTGTACTAAGAAAGCCTGAGAAAATAGACTAATTTAAGGCAAATCATTAGCAAAAGTTTACATTCTTACTGTGTATCGATGACAAGGATATAATAAGCTTTCTGTATTTAACTTCTTTTTAAGGGAATTCTTTTAAATTCAGAGTTACTTTTCTCTTAACATGTTATTTGGTATTCTCCCAATCACCAACAGTTTAGGACTCAAGGACTTCCTGGGCCAGAGGCAATTGCTCTGTAGTAATCTTTGGCTCTCTCTTACATGGGTTGTCTAGTCTCGTCAAAATGCACATAAAATACAAACCAAAGGTATAAATCTGTGGCATGTGCTTCATATACAGAGCATCTCCAGAGATAATATTTGTTTACATGTGTTTGCTTGCTCTTTCTAAATGATTGCAAGTATGCAGGGTCATTTCAGTGATAAACCAAAAGTTATTAGAATTGTGTAGTTTTTCAGGCAGAGACATCAGTGAAGTTTGTATTTGTTCGAGTTCGCATGCTTGAAGGAAGTGGATACCACATACCTGAGGTGTTTATATGAAGCTGATGAATCTTACATGGAGCTCTTGAGTCTTTGCGTTTAAGTTCATACTTCTTTCCCCTCCTGTTTTAAAAGTAAAAGCTGCTAATTAATACTATAAACAAGTGACAAATGAATTATATTTGGTAATTGCACCAGTTCTGGGCATGTCTGGTTAGGAATTGATTGAAGAGCAGATGAAACCAATGCCTGTAAAATATCAGTATTTCCAGCAGTTGAACTATACAACTTCTGGACTGAGTCTGAGAACATGGTGTGGAATATGTTTAGGTTGGAGATGCAGAATACAGCAGTAAAAAAGGAGAATAGCTCTCTGAAATCAATCCTATAAATAAGATCCCTTCAAAGCATTTTCACAACTCCATTTGCCTGCCTGGAACTGTGTGGGTTTATTTCAGAGGAGCTGATGATCATAACCTGAGTAATTTTCCAGGTAGGATTAGTGGGCGCAGAGCAGTGAAGCATTCATGCCTGATCAGTTTTGTTTTGCTGTCCTTGTTTACTATAGGAGAATTCAATCTGTGGCTTCATGAGTGACAGTTCACTGATCTATCAGGTTGCTACTACTGAGAGTGCTTCTACCCCCTTTTCTTCACTGCTCACCTGCTAGGTACCTAGTAGAACTTGGTATGCTTTTCTGCTGGCTAGTGAGTGAAAGAAGCTCATGGAAAAGTCTAATGAGCACTAGAGGTATTAAAAGGTAGCTGCTGGGATGGAGAGTTGGAAAGTATTGAGCAGTTAAATTAAGTCAGCTGCCTGTGGAAAGGCAGGTAAAATAATAAGATTTAACAGCTCAACACTTTTGGAACGAGAAGGGGAGGAGAGCCGTGATTCTCTCTGCAGCAGAATCAAAATGTTTGCTCTGTTTGGCTGCTGCTTGTGAAACTGGACCCTAAGAGTGAACAGCTTTGGCATAGTTTCCTGTTGTAATGAAAAAAGTGGGAGAAAACAGTGGGTGAGTAAACGTAGGATTGTTCGTAATTGGACATATGGTCTCCAACACGATTCCTTCAGTAGGCAGAGATATTTAGATTTCTTGATGGCAAAAAACAAAAGGCTTCCTCTCTTACTTGAAGTAAGATTGCAGGGTGGCTGAGCTCACTGGCTGATTATCTGGTATGCCACTAGTCAGTTTTGTTTTACTAGCTGGTGCTGTGCTTAATCACTTCTCTTTTGTGAATGCAGGAAGTTGCACCAGGGCTTTGTTAACATGAGATGTGTTTTTACACTTTATTCCAGGCTTAATCATAGCCTGGTTTATTGTCAGTGGGTATTACTCATACTTTCATAAGTGGTGATAACATTACTTGAATCTCATTCCTAGGACTGCTATTTACCAGACCAAAAACAGTAAAACATTTAAGACTTATTCAGGTGAAGACTATGACTGTTTAAGTGATACTCAGCCTTGTTAGGTTTTGTTGGTGTGTGGGGTGGGGGTTTTTTTGTTTGTTTGTGGTTTTTTTTTGCTTTTTTTTTGTTTGTTTTTGTTTTTTTGAAGAGATGGTTCTTTGAAGACCATAAGATGCCACATCTTGGGTTTGGTGGCGGGAAGGACACACTTTAATGCAATTCTAATACATACTAAAAGTGTAACTGAGGGCTGCTGTCTTAAAGGTCAATGTGGGCAGGAATCATCAGCATTTTCTGAACTCATCTAAATGCCCAACAGAGAATGAACAGTCCTTAGGGTGTTTTAGTGACAAACCCATATTGCCTGGAAGAATGATTCCCTCCCCTCCATTGTGTGAAAACATGAGAACAATAATTACTTCCTTCTTTTGGTCTTTGTGTGTACTCTAACAGTGGGTTTACTTGTGCCCACATATAATATATGTCGAGGCCATTTTTGCTCCTTCCTTATCTTGATGAGGCTGAGTGTGCCCGCCACCGTTAAAGTTTCTCTCAAATGTGCCATTGAGATGGAGCACTCCATCACAGTGAATTTTCACTCCTCTGTGGCCTACTTTTTCTTTCATATTGGAAGAATTGTCAGTGTGATAGCTGCATTTGGGGTGCCTTTATTACCCGGTGAAGACACCACCACTGAGGAATGCTTTGTTTGTGTGTTGTGTGTGTGATAGATGATGTGCAAGTGGTGTAGCTCAAGCTCCAAAGCTTTTTTCTTAAGCAGACTACAAAGGCTCTTCTGACTTGGGCTCTCGCAGCTGCTGGGGTGGTGGGTTGGCCAAATGTGGTAGCAGTGAATTTAGAACTGAACAGTCACACTTCTTGCATTCTTGCACTTGATTTTTATTTATCTTTGTAATAACTCTCTTGAAGTCCTTGGAGTGTTATAATGATGAACTTGGTCCGTTTTTCTTCTGTAATTAAAAGATGGTCTTTCACTTTTGTACACTCATTATTTCTTTGAAAATACATAGTAATTCAAAATAGTGTACGTTTGACTCATAGTATATTCCTGTATCTTTTTGTGAATGTTTTACTCAGAAGAAGACTTCTTTCTTATTCTTCAATTTGCTATTTTTCTATTTGGGGAAAAAAAAAATCCATTCACTTGTGGTAAAATGCAACTATTTATTACATAACTGAGTCTGAAAAATCTACTTTGATTGCTTTAGCTTTAGTTTAGAAATGTGCAATAGTAGTTAAATTGGGTGCAGTTTTCCTCAAATAAAACCCCCGAAGAAGAAATGTTTGTTACAATCCTGCAGTCTAGAGTGATGATGCTGTGGCAGTTTATTTAAAACAAACAAAAAAACCACCCACAAAAAAACCCCAAAAGATCCCCACAAAACCAAACCACCTTTCTGCTGCTATTTGTAATTAAGATAGATAATAACTCTTACTCAAGAAGGCAAAAGTAAAACTATTTTATTACATGAACCTTCTTTACCTGCTGCTTTCATCTTCCTTCAGTCTAAGAAAATGGTTAGGGAATACTTTAGCTAGCCACTGGCTTTTTTTAAATTGAAGTTTGACTCTTTATATGCTATAAAAATTCGAGTGAAGATGAGGAGGAGTGGTTAATTTAGTGACCGCTTATTAATAAATGCATCTTAAAAGCTGTTTGTAAAAAATTTCCTGGAAATAAGCATCATCTCTTGTATGGTGAGAAATGCATCAACTTTTCTATTTCCTCACTTCCTAATAGGTTGTTTATAGGATCTGGTGTACACAGCTGGTTTTATGCAAATAACTGGAATTCAGGTGACTGGAGTGAAGTTTGAGGTTGGGCTAGAAGCAGCATGGTCTTTATAACTCTATTCCTGATCTTATTTTGATTGACTATGAAGTACTTTTTGGAGACCATCAGGGTATTTTGAGGAGATGGAAAAGTACTGTTTTATACAGCGTTATGTAAGTGCCACTCCAAATTGTACATATACAGCTGGAAGTACTATTAGAGCGGTGAGGGAAGTGATGTCTGGAAGTGGGGCGGGAAAGCTGGAAGAACTTGTCTTGGTGACGTAGGGAATATGTTTCCAAAATCAAAAGATGACAATGACTTTTAAAATGAGAAGATGTTGAAATGGGAACAGTAAGAGTTAAGCCAAAATGAATTAAAGCTGGAAATCAAAAGGTTCCTTGCTGCTAAAGTAATTGGTTCAATGGAAGCCTTTTATAACAATCATGTAGGTAACAAGAGCTCATTATGATGTAGCTGGATGATTTTAAAGATCATATTAAGTTGTTTATTAAGGGTTTAGGTTGTTTGAGAGACCTAGCAGAAAAATCTGTCTCACTGCATAATTTTGAAGGAAAAGCATCAGATTGGGTTGAATCCAAAAGTGAGGATTGTTAGTTATCTAAAATTGTGTAAGCACTGTTTGTAGCTTATTCTAATGTAACTCTTCTGTCAAAAGGGTTGTAAAAGTACATAGTTGATAATGTTAAACAGGAAAGTTAATTTCAAAATAGGATTGTTTCAACTGCCTAAGTACTCACTGGCAATCTAAAAACCTTTACCTTTTCTCCCATTAATTAAAATGTTTCTTCATGTATTCATTCAGAGAATAAAATCAACATGAGTTTCTGTGCATCAGTTCACCAGTGCACTGCAATTAATAAACAGCATGTTGAAACAACTTTTGGTGGCAGATTGTCACTATAATGAAGGAAATGAAAAACTTTCTGGCAGAATCAACTTGTATTTTCTCTGGTTTTGTCTTTACTTCAATTCTGATGCTTGGATATCAGAGTGGATTTTTTTGGTTTGTCTTTGTAGGCTGTGAAATGTCTTTCTGTAAAATGAAGACTTTGGAAAAGGAATGTAATTTACCGTAGGGTCTTGTGTTTACATACTTTAAATGCTGCTGTTAGCAAGCAGAGAAACGCTTTCGAGTGGAATTGGAGAAATGCTGCCCTCTACTGTTTATAAAGTGTTTTTGTCAGATTAACAAAAGCAGGACAATGAGGGTATCTACATTTTCGACAACTTGGCAAGGCTTTCTCAGGCCTCGAGATTTGAAATATATGCAGAGGTCCTTTTGAAAGGTAGGTAAGATCACAGAATTGTAGTATTAGCTTACAGGTTACAGAGCTAGAGTTGAGTTGTTGGTTTACGGATCATGAAGCTGTAAAATCTTGGTTGGTCCCCACCCCACATATTATTTTGGGAATTCCTTTATACAATTAATATCCTTCCACATCCACTTACAAAAAATGCATCTGGTAATTTTTGTTAAAATTGGATTATCCCATCTTTCATTAGCCTAGGGTAATGATTTCCTGTAATATGAGAACTGGCAACACTAAACCATTTTTGTTTTGGTGATCTCTGTTTTTTCTATGAAATATTTTAAAGAGCTTTTGCAAACTTTGGCATGTACTGTTTGTATCCTTTTTCCTTTCTTAATTTAAACTTGTGTGTCCTCCTCAATCCAAGTACTATGAAAGTGTCTTCAACTCTGTATGATGACTTCACTTATAACATCAAAAAAAGATACTAGAAATGTGAAAACTTTCTGACCTGCCTTTTGTAATGTATGTCTTATGTAGACACTACAGTGCACAAGTGTGTTAAACCTTTTGTAATTTTCTTTCCCTTTCCTTTTTTCTTGTTCCTGTTTGTCATTGTATTAGCATCTCTTTAACCAATACTCAAGATGCCCAGTGGAAGCCTTGAGTTGATCTGCGTCTCTGATGTTCTGCCAGTAGTAGGTGATGCAAATTAAATCCTTCAGAGTACAAATACTCTTTAAAAATGAAGCACCGTGAACCAAGAGTTAAGTGAGAGTTCAATTGGCAAGGTCTCTCCTATCTTGAACTTCCTACTCTCCAGCTGATTTGAAGTTGCTAAAGGGGCCAAGTGTGCTGTTGCCCCTAATATATGTAGCAGTAATTATGCCTTGGTTAACCCTTTCTGCTTTTCTTCGTGCTGGACTGTTCTCCAGAAACCACTGACATATCCCATCTCTCTGATGTGCAGCAACACTTTTCCTTTTCTTTACTGCTTCCTGTTGGTTTAATTCAGTTGTACCTTGTGTTAGTTTCTGACAACATGTAACAGAATTTGCAGAAATTAAGTCTTAGCTGATTTCACAACAGATAGCTTGTACAGGTTTAAAATATGCTTCAAACAAACGACTTTTACTTTTTTCCTAATTTTTACAACTCTCTTAGCACTGGTTTAGTTGACAGTTCTCACATCTTGGCTTTCATACTTTTGCTCAAGTGCCAAGCATTAATGAGACCACTTTGAGTAGAGTTGGAAATATAATTTGAAAAGAAAATTACAGGACTGTACTGGACATGAATTTTCCAGATTCAAAGTTGCTCCTGAAAGGTTTGTGGTTTGTGTTTCCCCCCCCCCCCCCCCCCCCCCCCTGCANNCCCCCCCCCCCCCCCAAACCCTCTTACCTGAAATAAGGATAGTATCTTTGAATTCCTTGATTGCCTCACACAGTGTCTTTTCAGTGGTGGAAGTGGCTTAAGAACCGAAATGAAAGGAACTGAAATTTGCTTTGTTGTCACCTGACTGCTTTATTGATGGATGCTGTGGAGAGAGAGCAAGATATGTGCTCTTCTGCTTCCTAAGTAGTTTAAAGTGCCCGCACTCCTATCAAAAATACCTTCTCTGTTAGGTTAGTGTGAGACATGATTCTTATGTGCCTGAAGTCACGTTTGGATATATGCAACCTCTGGTTAATGACTAAAAGGAATTCTCTGGACAAAATAACAGTAGTGCAAAATTCTTCATTTGTTCTTAAATAGTTGGTTCATAGAAACTGAGGAGAGTATAGTGTATGGAAAAACATGTGTAGGATGAGACCACAAACTTCATGTAGCCTAGGACTCTGTTTCTGAGTGTGACTGGTAATTCATCTTAATGAAAACATTGTAAGTAAAGGACAAGTGCCCACTTCAGTTGCTGTCCCACTCCAGCAGGCAGCATCTTGAGAATTTCCTGAGATGGTGGATACACTTGTACCTTTTTATTAGACCTTGGTCTTCATTTGATTTACTCTTTTGTAGTTCCTTTTTTGAACATTTGATCTCCTTGGCAATGAGTTCTACAGTAATTTCTTTTATTTGCTTTAAAACATCTGCTGGGTAATTTAACTGTCTGCTAATGCCTGTGTTATCTTAAATAGTTAGTAATTGCTTTTTATATGCCTTTTCTGTCTTTCATCTTTTTAAAGATCTCATATCATGTTCCCATGCTCAGCTGCTTGCTTTATAAGGTGAAGAGCTTTGTCAGTTTAATCTTTTCAAGTAGAAGCCACTGAGTATCTTTATCCTTGCTGTTATTCTCTGTACTTTTTTGATTTTTGTTGTTGCTACTTTTCTCAGATGAGATGATCAGAAATGTTTTCAATAGGCAAGATTTGTGAACATCTCAAAATTATACAGAGAAGTAATACTTTCTGGTTTTCTCCAAGTTTCTTTTCTGAAAATTGGAACTCTGTTCTTCTGAGCTAATAGCTTTCCTCCACTTGGTGGTTTAGAAACTCCTCTATCATTTTAGTTAAGGTACTATTTTCTAGGTGTTTTAAAGGCAACAGAGGGGAGAGGGAGGGGGAGAATGACCTACATTTACTATAACATGCTGTCACATTCACTCAGGTATTTGGGTCCTAACTCTGAAGTAATTTCAAAGCTGAAGTAGGGCACTATTTTCTGTAGCAGGATATTGCATCTTGCTAAAACATACTAAGAAGAAATATTCAGTTTTGAAGAGTTGTGCAGTTAGTTTGCCAACAGCTGCTGGTGTTTCTTAAGGACTGGTGCATGTGTTGCCCTAAATTCCTGCTGAAGTATTGTGGTTTAGAAACATGTTTCAATGTGCAGAGGCTCTAGGGTCAATAAGTAGGATTGAGTATAGGATCAGTATTTTGAAAGTGTGCTTCATAAACTGTGGATACAAATCTAAACCGAAGTTAAGTTCGATTTAAACTGCTAAGGTTGCAAATGTTTAATAAGCTTTAAAACTATGATTTAATATTCATATACTTTAATAGTTGTTTAATAGTAAACATATTTGTTACCTGTTTCTGAAGATTGCTTTCAGCAGGTTCAGACCTCATCGCCAGTCAAAGTACCTACTGTTATGTTTTTGCTATAATGAGGGGTGTTCATTGTGCCTTTTCTCAAATGATGAAGTTTTGGAGGAGGGGAGAAGCAGGATTTGAAAGTATTAGTAAGTGAAATATAACCAAGGTAAACTGGAGTAAGCTTGTGGTCAGGGTAGTGGCACTTCATAATAATAGAGTATGTAAAGCATCGCTGTTTGAATTCTTGGCGAAGTTTGGCTTTAATTTGGCAGTGATTTTTACTATGAGAATAAGTGTTTTAATTTGCATTAGCTAGCATTAAGGTAATTCAACCTGCTGTAAGAAAATGTAATTTGAGATTCCTTTGTGGAGCTCAAGTTCAATTTCAGTAACAGTCCCCACACTTCTCACTTAAGTTGTTCTGTCATGGTGATTAAGTTGTAACTTGCGTTTTCGCTTTTTAAAAGGCATAACACCACCCCCACCCCCCAACTCTTTTTTTCAGCTTGTTAATTACTTATTTCCTCCTTATTTGCAAGCTCTGAGTGTTACTGCACTGGCTACCATATTAATGAGCACTGCATAAGAGAATGAATCTGCTAACAACAGCAGAAATACTTCGAAAAATAGCTTTTAAAAACTGGAGAGAATTGATAGTCACTGTTTAGCAGTATTGGCTTTACCCTAAACTGCTTATAGTTTGCACTGTCTCTTACTCAGCATGCTGTCCCCCATAACTATTAGATGCTTCTCCATACAGCTGTTATTCCCAGTACCAGTGCACGCATTTGTTCTATCCTTGTTGCGGAACTTGGCACATCTCCTTGTTGAACTTCATGAACTGCCTTCTGACCCAATCCTCCAGGTCAGAGGTCTGTGTTAAGGTCCTGCAATTTCTTGTATTGGCCACTTTAGCTAGTGGAGTGTCACCCATCAGTTTCCTTAGGGAGTGCTGTGTGTTGTCATGCCAGCAACTAGTGAAAATGTAGAGCAATATGGGCCCAGGATCTGTCCTTGGGGTCCTCTGCTGGTTACAGCTGCTAGCCAGGTATCATGCTATCAGTCACTTTTTGAGCCTGGTGGTCCAGCAAATTTTTAACCCATGTAACAGTCTTTGTCCTGCCTGTGAGTCCTTAACTTCTAGATGAGAAAGCTTCAAGAGGCTCTGTCAGAAGCCTTTCAAAGCCTTGGTCTCTGCCTGTCTGTCCTGTGCCTTCTTGCAACTCTCCCGTTTACCTTTCAGTTTCCCAGAAAATGGCAGGAGCGTAAGTGGCCTGCTGGCAATAACAGTCTTCATTATTTGTTCTCGGTTAATAACAAAGTGTAAATCACCAGTATCCTTCCCATGTGGATTGAGATGGCAATCTTAGTCCTTTCCTGTAAGAGGATTTGCATTTTAAGATGGAGAAAGTGATGGAGTTGCAATGAATTGAAACTCTAGTTTAGCAAATTCTTTTATCCATTGGAGTCGAATAGTAGCATTATGGATCTTTTCCCTTTGAGAGGAAGGAGTCATCTCTGTTTTTGCAATGTTCATATCTTTTAGAATGACAGAAGAAATACAGAAGAAGAATTTCCCCTTTAAGCATTGTACCAACTTTGTTGTATGAAAAAGTCTTTTTGAAAACAGTTGTTTCTTACAGAACCTAGCGACAGTCCTCTATGTACTCAGAAACAGAACAGTATTGCTGTCTAGATTCTGTCGTGCTCTCAGTAAACTATTTTATAATTGAGACATGATCTGTTTTCACTGTTTTTTAAAGCAGCGGGACTGGAGGACTGATTTTCGTTTGTCTCTGGGAACAACCTTCTCACTGTTTGCAGCAGAGGGAGAAAGAAACACAGTTATTAGTATTGTGCAAGCACTTCATCTCCACTGGTTGTGAGAGGCTCTTAGCCTCTACTCTGTCGGTGCTGCATCAAAGCAGTAGAGCAGAAACATGTTAAATTGCAGTCTTTTCTTGATGTTGTGTTAAGGAAGCATGAATGGCTATTGAAATTAATCTGGAATAGTATGAGGCTTCACCAGATAAAAGGCATGTATTGTTAGTATATTTCCTCTCCTTTATTTTCACTTTTTTTTTTTTTTAACCTGTGTGCCCTTATTTTTCCAGTGGAGACACAGATGCTTGATAAATACTTTGAGAGTTACTTAGCAGCAGAGCTACTTTCCTTGGCTACGTTGCATGGACCATTTAAAAGGTATTCCACTACTGAAAACTGCTGCTCCAAAAGGAGCTCTTTCAGAAAGATAGGATGGGATTGACTGATTCTGAGCTGACGGATCTTCATATGTTATCCATTGTGGGATAAACCTCGAAGACATCGTCTCTCTTTCCTCCCATCACCCCCCCACAATAGTTCCTGCATGACAGTCTGAATCAAACTGGCCTTCTGTCTCAGCATCAGGAGATGCTCAAGGAAAACGATGTTTTGGAGGGTATGCTTAGCCTAGTCCGCCTGGGTCCTACAGGGACCAATCCAGAGGGATAAATTAGATCCTTGCTCCAGCCTGGTCTTTACACTGGGGAGAACAGTCCCAGTTAATCACACCCTGCGGGATTCAATCTTTCCCACTGAGTATAGCCTTGAAAGTATAACTTCACTTGGCTAATAATCTTTATCCCTTGAGTGCAGAGTCTATCCGCAGCAAATACAAACTGGGTGGAAGCTTCATTGAGGTTATGGGGAAAGGATGAGACAAGGGTGTAAAGCTTTTGGGCCTTTCAGAAGGTCTGTTACTTACTGGGCTTTTATAGTTTATCTGTTTTATCTTTGGGATTCAGTGTCTGTTGTTCACTAGAAATCTTGGGTTGGGTGAAACTATCTAGGACTAAATACGTATACTTTTTTTCCTCCTCTGTGGACAGGTGGGAGCAACACATCATCAAAGGCAACTTTAGAATAATCACATTTTTATTCTAAGAGTGATTTCAAAAATGTGTTTTGAATGCAAAGATCTCACAGTTCTTAATTTTAAAGGACTTTTCGGGTCAGACTGGTACAGGGTTTGGCTGGGATGGAGTTAATTTTCTTCACAGCAGCCCATATGGTGCTGTGTTTTAGGTTGTGACAAACTGTTGATTAACACACCAATGGTTTAGCTATTGCTGAATAGTGCCCACACAGTGTTAAGGCCTCCTCTGTTTCTCACTCTACTGCCCTAACAAGTAGGCTGGATGTGGGCAAGAGGTTGTGAGGGGACACAGCTGGAGCATCTGACCCAAACTGACCAAAAAGATACTCCATATTTTTTAACATCATGCTCAGCGATAAAACTGGGGGGAAGTCTTTTCAAAGTAGCAGTTGCTCAGGTTGGCCATCGGTTTGTGCTGGTGTGCGGCGGTTAGTGATTTGGCTTGCATCACTTCTATGCGTGGTTTTTTCCCCTTCACTTATTTATCTCAACCTATGAGGTTTCTCCCCTCAGTTTTGCCTTTCTGATTCTCTCCCTCATCCCTTCTTGGGGGGGGAGCGAGCGAGCGACCGGGTGGGTGCTTACCTGCCATCCAGGGTGAACCTACCACAGTCAGTTTCTAGATATGTTAAATGTGTTTGAAGCAATGTAGTAGTTTTTGATTTTAGGGCTTTCCTAGCTGAGTTGTATTCTAATCACAGTACAGTCTATTCAGAATATAGTCACCCTTTTTTTTTTTCTCACAGAGATGTTACCAATATAATGAAATTATATGAATTTAACAGAGGAAGTTAGGTAGGCTTCAGTCTATCTGCTGCATTTACATACTCTTTATTGGATCAAACTTGAAGTCTTGCAAAAGGAACTACTTATTTTCAGTCCTTTCCTAGTCTGTTTTGAAGATGTTCTCCCGATTTTGGTGGCTTCCAGCTAGGAAAAAGTAACACTGGATTTTGGATTTCACAGTAGTGATACTAGCCAATTCTGTAACGTCTCTAATTCTCTGGAACTTCTTGTGTGGAAACTAAAGATGTAAAGGCATGCTCCAGTAGTGCTAAAATACTTTCAAAACATCAGAAGAAGGGGAAGAGATTCTACTCTGGGCCTTTTTAATTCTAAAACATGAAATGGCCTCATACCTGCCTTAGAAAGCATGACTTCCTATAACTTTTTGTCAAGATGTACTACCATTTTAATTTAAGCTTCTATATAGCACTTTGCTGTATTCTCCCCCTGCTTTTATATCTTTTAATATCTTTCTCATTATATAATTTATGCCTGTTGTTGCTTAGGCAACCTTACCCCCTCCCCACTCCCCTTTGCTTTGGTGGGGATTTTTTTGATATTTATTCCCTTGCCTGCTACCTACTTCTAAGAAACTTGCAAATGATTGATACCCTCAGAGACCTCTATCCCTCCAGTCAATTTGGCTGAAATTAACCTATAGTGTTAGAATTACTACGGGGCAGGGGCTGACAGATGAACGATATGGTAAAATATCTTTGAAATCACACTTGGAATACATAGGACCTCTATCCAGTGGTAGTTGTCAGGAAGGTCTGTTTTTTTGTGAAGTTTTGCTTCTGAACGCTCTTCAGTCTGTCATTATTTTGCAGCTCGTATTGTGAAGCCTGATTATTTTTTTCATATAGAGGACACCATAACACAGACACCTCTGGGTTCTTTCTCTGATACGGCATTTTATTTTTCTTCTCTGTTTTAGACTGAAGAGAACTCCAAAAGCAAGTTTATAAAAATGCCCATAGTGATGGTCACTCAGTTGGGAAGGAAAGTATTCTTGTCTGGTTTTTGGCTTGACTTGTCAAGGCTTATGAGGGACCTTATCGGAGTGATGTCCCAGATCTGTCTTATACTTAACAATTTTAAGACTTGGAATAAACTGGGAGAAAAATCACAAACACCCACTGAAAAGTTTCTATTCATAGGACCTGTTCTGGGCTTAAATGCAATTGCAGGGCAAGTTTTAAAAAATGCAACTATTAATCAAATTCCTCTTTCCAAAGTAACATTTCACCTTCCTTCTGAAGTTAATGGGGCTGTGGTATTCTTCAAGATTTTTGAAACTTAAGACACAGACAGCTGTATTTACAATATGCTAATTGTCCCAGAAAATATTTCTCTGTTGTTGCTGTCAAAACAAAGGATTCCCTCAATTTTTGACAGTTCAGTGATGATTATTTTCAGCACACATGGATCAGATTGAGTGGGCACTGCAAATTTTGTATATGAGAGTATTAAGCTTCTTAAGAAGGGCAGATGCACATCAGCATTCTGAACTGGAGGT
Organism: Pelecanoides urinatrix; assembly: GCA_013400755.1. Lineage (NCBI taxonomy): Eukaryota > Metazoa > Chordata > Aves > Procellariiformes > Procellariidae > Pelecanoides > Pelecanoides urinatrix. The sequence continues at coordinate 6,261 of VZTQ01006368.1, read as the reverse complement.
GCAACAGGCTGCCACTTTAACTCCTGCAAACATGTTTACCTGCCAAGCTCACAAAAAGGTGCTTTTAAGGTATGGATACCTGTTAAAGATATCCTTTAGAAAGGGAATTTTCAGTTCATAGTGTTTTTAGTAAATAAACCTGTTTGCCTGAAGGTACTGTGCAAATAGTTTTTCTGGCAATTTAGGAGCATGCAGGAACAAGCAGTACATTTTTTGGCTGCTTTCTCAAAATTGGCTTGGATGGTCATCTGATACTTCAGGGAGCAAGAATTTCAAAGCCAGAGAGAGCTTCATGGGTGCTGATGGATGCAGTTTGCACTAGACATCGGTTGTTATGAAACTAGTGTTCAAATTTCATTTACCTTATAGAAAATGCCTGTAAAATTACTACTCCTTCAGTGAGGAATCGTTACAACCATTATGTTAGAGCTCTCTGTTAGTATGAGGTAATCTTAAACCAATATCCAAGCTTCTTTGCAGAGACTAATTTTGGAATTCTGTGTATTCTTTCAAGACTATACAGACTAAGATTATGGAGAGCAGAGGTTAACATAAGTTTATTAGATTTAAATTATTCTGATGCTGAAAAGCATCTTTTTCTTTTTTCTTTTTTTGACTGGATTGTATTAAGTATCCTGGAAGTATACCAGTTCAGGCTTCTGGGGAAGAGGGACCTAAACTGGAGTCCCACCAGCTTGACAGGTGCCTGCAGTGATGTTTAAGGGATGTGTTCTGTCTGAAGAAATATGAAGGTTAGTATAGCCTTTTCCCCTTCGGTTTGGCAGTCTGAACAGTTGGTACATTTGTCAAGTTAGACCTTCACTTACTCATTTCATTAAAAGCAGTAAGACCTGGAGCTTATGAGATTGCTGTTTCCTAACCTGTGTTGTATTGAGGATATGGGTGGAACACATGGATCGATGAAACGGGTACTATGAGTGTTCAATTAAGAATAGTTGGCAAGTGCTGAACAGAAGCATTAAGTTACTGAAAGTGTTGTAGTGTGGTTTTTTTTGATTGCTGCATAATTCTTATTTTTCTCTATCCGATCTTCATATTGCTTGGAAGTAGGTGCTTTCTTATTTTATGATAATAACAAAATTAGTCTTGCTTATTAAAGATCTTAATGATGTTGATATTTTTATTGTGCATATGGGAGCCATGCATAAAGATGGGCTATTGCCAAGTAAGCATTCAAACAAAACTTGAAATAAAGGCAATTCATTTTATGTAGTGTTTTAATAAGGATGGAACCTGTCACTTTTACTGATAACACTTTTGAGTAAACATGAATTTTAAAAAGTTTTGAATTGGTTTCTTTAGATTGTTTTATTTAAAACTGTCATTTTAACATTTGTATAATGTCAGGTGGAAGCATCCTCTGCAAGAAGCAAATTTAGGTTTTTGTTTTTCTATATTCAGTGACTGCTTATGTGTTCCTGACTATCTACATGGCAGCATTAGATGAAATCCTGGCACTGTGTGTATCTTACAATCTCCCAGTTTCAAAATTGTGTCTTTGTATAATCAGCATGGAAACAGTGGGTTCTGACTGTAGGCGCTCAAGCTTGTATGTGATAACACAAAATACAGACTATTAAATTGGGAGGGAGTATTGATACATAGTTAAGGCCGTATTCTTCTTATCAATGGCTTAGTAATTGTGTTAATAAATTGTTTTTTGTGTTTTGAAATGTTAATCAAACCTTCAATTTCAATCAGAGCAGTAGTTAAATAAGTGGGGATATCTCTCTTTAGAGCTCAAAAGTAGATTTCCAAATATTCTGTTCCATATGTTTCTCTGTATGATAACATACTATATGTTAATATTTCAGACAGCTTTATGTTCACAACTGTGTATTTAAATTGGGTACAAATAATTGTTTTGAACAAGTGAAACCTTCATTACAGTTAATCTCTGGATTTAGTCAGCAAAATATGTAAGAATATATTTTAATTTTACAAGCTTAAATATTGTATTTTTAAGCTTGTGGGCAGCAAGATGTGTAAAAAGTTCCATCTTTGTATAAAGATCAAGACAATTTTGCAGTGCAACCAATTTATTTGTTTACAGCTGCAAATATATGGCTGGAAGATTCAGATGTTTTATGTAGTCTTCATCAACAATGTAGATGTAATTGCCTGAAGTTACTTAAGCTTTCTCTTCTTTATTGTATCTTACTGATGGAATCCTTTGTAGATGTGTAGACTGTATCTTCCTCTTATTGATTCTTCTATGCCCATGGCACATTAGAGCTTATATTTTCTGTATCGCAAAAAGCTATTTCTGCAACATTCAAGAACTGCTTTTGCCTCTTTGACTTTATTTGTTGTGAGGAAATTGCCATGTATTTGACTGTATTATTTTAGTGAGAAATTACATTATTACAGTGTGATTAGAGGTGCGGAAGTAAGATGGATTCTTGATTTGCGGTGCATAGAAAAGGTGGTTTTGTGGGACAGGAACATTCTTGTGTTTGGGAAGAGACAGTACTGTATGAATGTTTTTCTTCCCTTTGTGCATTTTTTCCTTTTTCTTGTGTGGTGTTTGAGTATGTGTTCAGTTGTACTCTGCTCTGTTTCTTCAGACAAGAGACTGTGCTGTGACCCCCAGCCAGCTGAAGGAAAATAAAGGGGTTTTTAGGTTCTTCCATCATTCTGTTAAATTTAGGGCTACCCTTGGTTTGTTTGTTCTTGCAAGAAAAACTTAACTTAGCTAAATAAAGAAGGTGTATTCTTTTTTTTGTTGTTGTTTTTTATAGTCTTTCTTATTCCATGATGATTAAGCAGCGTGTTAGAGATTTTTCTATGGTCCTGCCCCTAATGCTGTACTTGCATGCAGAAGATGACCTACTGTGGGAAATGATGTAGGCCATGGCACATGGTGGAGGGAAAACTATGCTTATTAGTATGGAAATCCTGTCATCTGGAGTCCTTGGATATTCTACCGAGAAAGAGGTCCTCATGCAAATTAAGTTTATTTTGAGGTTTACTGTGGGCTGAGTTACACATTTTTCTCCAGACATCTTGCCTTAGTTTTGGTTTTATCAATCTGCACATTTATATAAAGATGACTGTCTCAGTAGAATTCATGAAGTTACTCATTTCTGAGCTGTAAGTGTGGATGCCAATTTTACACTACATTAAACTTCCTACCTCAAGGGGTGCTTATCAGGTAAACCAAATGAAATAAAAGGGAGATGACAGAAGGCCGCTACAAGTGTAAACTTAGGTGAACAGTCATGTCCTGAAGAGGGGGGATCTAACAAGATTTCTCTGGAAGTCTTAAATGCTTTTTTACAATACTGTTCAGTACAATTAAAAATAGAAGCGATGGCTAGCATTATTTCACTGAAGCTTTTTGCAAATATTTGTTAGCTTATGGTACAAGAGCAGAGAAATCACAGAGGACATGTTTTTGATAAAATTCTGTAATGCAATTTGTTAAAATACATAAATACATTAAAATCCTGCAGGGACCCCTGTATGTTTAAAAAAGGAAGTGAAGTTTGAATCCTTAAAAGGCTTGATTAAAAACAAAACAAACCAAAAACAACAACCAAAACAAAACCAAAAAAACCCCAAACAACCCCCCGCCCCCAACAAACCATTTTAAAAAGAATTTTGTCTTAGACTTGTTAGCACACAACAAAGAACAACAAATCATAAGGAGACCATGATCATATTTACTTCAGTTCTAAGGAAAAAAGCTTTTTTCTTCAAACTGTTTTGTTTAAACATTCGCATGTACAGTTGCTTGAAATAATTTACCGAGAGCTCCTCATAACCAAATTGAGGTGTAGTCCAGATTATTTATGATTTCCTAGAGATAACTGGGGGAAAAATAGCAGCTTCTGATTTCATTGTGTGTTGAAGTTGGAGAATATTCATGTATTCCTGTAGCTGTTTCTTTATTGCTTTTGGTAGACCATTAGGAGTTTTACTCAGCAGTTAAAGAGCAGTTTTTTAACGTGTCAAATAACCTTGAATTTTTAATGTTTGAAAATGAGGATTAAATATCCCATAGCCATTCATTTTGTGGTCTGGTGACACTTCCTTGAAAAAGCTAGTGTAAACTGCTGATCAGCAAATTCCCTGCTGTTAAGCTTACAACTTCCCCGGTTTTATAATTATGCACAGCTGATTTTAAAACGGGGTTTCACATGCTCATTGGTGCAGTGCGAAAGCACCTTGCAGGAAGTGTTGGGTTTCTCTCTATCGGGCCGTGTAATGAGTCCCTTGCTGCAACATCTTGCCCCTCCCCTAAGCAACCAGCATACGCTGAGCATAGTGGCTCTGCTAGAGTTGCTTCTGTTTTCATGGAGGAGATAGCAGTCCTTGCACTGCAGCAGGTGGAGCTGCCTTGGTGGATCTAACGCTGGGTTCTGGCTGAGAAGATCCACGTATTACTTTGGGCTGTGAGACAGTTGTCACTTCGAGCTGACGCTAATGTAATTAAATGTAAAGATGACTTGAAAATTTAAAAAATGGACAGAAGATTTTTTCTTTGCTTTTTTTTAAAGATCTGCTTTTTAACGTGAAGCAAAATTTTTCCTGAAGCATTCAACCTATTTATAAAAGGCTTATTTTTGAACACTATGGACCTAGATTAAATGTCAAAGACAGGCAGCAAGCAGCGCTTACAGAGGCATTTTTCTGGAATCTCAGTCACGGATCGATTGAAGTGCACAGGGTCTGAAAAAATGTCTCCTAGCATAAAAAACTTGGATTGTTTTTCTCCGATGCTATGCCACTGTAAAGTAGCATGTACCAACAACACAATATCTTTAATGTTTGGATGTAAGGTGGGTCTATAAAAGGACTTTCCTGGAAATGTAATCTGCATTTAATGAATGATTGCCATTATGTCTAGTGTAACTGTACCTTAAATTTCTGATTAAATAGTGTGTATTTTGTTCCATGCCTTCCTTGATTATCGGAGCTCTTGGTGATTGTGACAGAAGTAATGAGTTATCATGCCTATTCTTTAAAGATCCCTTTGAACAACATTTTGAATTTACTGAATGCTGCATGTAAAATGTCGTCATTCTCCTTTAATCAGCATTAATCATCATGTAATCAGTTTATTGCACTTGGCTTAAATTTTCTTCAGCTGTAGAGAATTAAATACACAGGAGACTTGCACTGAGATGCAGGGCTGGAAATGCCTCCTGACATCATATTGATGGAAGCAACTGTTAGTGGCAGGTTTGGGTTTAACAGTGCCCTCAGGCATTTAGTCATTTTAGGACTACATCAACTGTTTAGGTTTCAGAGTAATAAAACATATAATTTGGTAATCCTCAGAATAGTAAACAGAATATATTCAGTGTCATGTCAAAAATGCTTTTTTCAGTAAAACTAGTGCACAGTGTGAAGGATATGATAAGAATACTGAGTACTGGAAAGCCCCTTAAAATTAAAGGGATATGTGTGTGAAGTTACTTTTGAGATAGAGATTCAGAAATCTTTCTCTCCAAAACTTATTTTGCATATTCAGTGTTTCCAAGTCAGTGTCCATTATTTTTAACAAAAAAAAATCGAACTAGATTTTATTTTATCAATTGGGAACAGGTGTGTGTGTGTACACATATATACACATATATGCATATGCATATGTGTGATGCATTTTTAGTGAGAGATGTATATCGCAAAATGTAGATGTTGAATAAATGTCACCTAGGTTGGGAGGGAGGAGTCTAAATTGTTATGTATTTTTTGATAGTGTGGATGATTTATTATGAAACTTAAAGCTGAATGCTTTATTTCCAGGAGGGAAGAATTTGCCTAGTTTTGAATCTACTTATCTTTCATGTGTCTAAAGCATTTTTCAATTGAAAATATGTATATATTTATTGATGCAATTTGGAAACTGTTTGCTCTAAAATTAAGATTTCTTTCCTTCTTTTTGTGGAACTGCACATCCCTTTTTTATTTATAAGATAGTCTCATATTTAAATAATAAACTTGGGAGGAAAGCATAGAATGAAGATGCTATTTGATTTTAATTTTGCCAGTTGAACTGCAGGGGAGAGGTGCTGTTCACTTTAAGACCAAACTAAAAATACCCAGCAAACATCCAGAATCCACTTTAGGCATTTTGTGTCGGATCTGAGAGATGGCGGCGTTTTCTACTGTGCTCGCGCGTCAGCGGCTCTTTCTGTCTGCCTGAATGCCGCAACCTTGCTCCAGCTCAGCCCGGCCGCTGCCTGCCCCGTGGAGCGGGGCGAGCAGCGCGGCGGCGGCTTCCGCGGGGCCGGG
>VZTQ01006366.1:0-109564 GCA_013400755.1 Pelecanoides urinatrix | reverse complement strand
CGGAGCGGAGCGGAGCGCGGCGCCTGCCGCTGCCTGGATGCCAGAGGCGCCTCGGGAGCCGGCGGCCGGCGGCACCCGGGAGGGCCCGGGGGAGGAGGAGGAGGAGGAGAAGGAGAAGAAGGAGGCAGCGGCGGCGGCGGAGGAGGAGGACTGCGGGCGCGGAGGGGAGGAAGCAGGCAGCGCTTGCCATGGCCTCCAACTTTAACGATATAGTCAAGCAGGGCTACGTGAAAATCCGCAGCAGGAAGCTGGGGGTGAGTGAGCTCTCCCTTCGCCGGCCCTGCCCGGAGTGGGGGCGAGGCACTGGCGGCCGCCTGGCCGGCCCAGGGGGCGGCGGTGCCCCGGGCCGGGGCCGCCAGCGCGGGGCGCGGCGACCTGCTGCTGCCGCTGCTCGGACTTTGCTCCCTTCTCCATCGGGGTCGGTGGGGATGCGCTGCCATTGCAGCTCGGAGAGAGCCGGCTTCTCCCGTCCCCGGGAAGGCGCCGCTCCAGGGTCACTGTCCGCGGAAAGCTCCGCCGCGTCCCTCCGTCCTCCCCGAGCCCCACAGCCCAGGCCGGGGCGTCCCTCCCCGCGCCTGCCCCTCGCCTTGCTGCCTCCGGCAGGGGCTTGGGTGGGGGGAGGAAGGCGCAGGCAGGGTCTGTGAAAACTTTGTGCGCAGATTCTCCCTCCCTCCTCTCCCGTTTTGGGAAAGGGATGCCTTCCATCAGGGCAAGGTCCGAAAATATTGGAGGCTGGTACCAGAGCAGCCCGCTAGTAACAGAAAAGCGGGGGGGCTGGTGCCCGAGGGCATGGGGGGCTGGGGAAGGGGAGCCTGCAGCTGCCCGGGAGGCAGGCAGGGAGGGAAGGGGGTGACAGCCGCATGGACCGAAAGGCAGAAGGAGAGGCTGACTGTGATCAAACTAGAGGCGGCCTCTTAGCTGAGGGTGGCCCGGGAAGCTCTGCGAGGTCGAAGATAACACCGTGTTATCAGATTGGCCCTGGGCACTTTCCCTGATGGGGTGCAGCAAGCCTTGAAAAGACAGTGAAGTTGGAGCAGAGTGCGTGCAGGGGCCAGGATTTCCTAAACTTCAGACACTCCCGGGACTCATCAGTTTGGGCTTTCTCCTACCCTTTGTGTGTGTGTGTGTGTGTGTGAGAACGGGAAGGCTCAGGGGAGCTGGAAGCCCCAAGGCCTCTGTCGGCTTGCACAGCTACTCATGTTGCCAGTAACCCCAGAACACCAGGGTTCCTGTGGGCTGGAGGGCTGGGGTTCTTCCTGGGTTCACCTTGTTTCTTTTGTCTGGGTGTGCAGAAAAGCGGAGAGGCTCTCCCCTCCAGGAAGGTGGGCAGCCTCCCCCCTACTTCCCCTGAAACCTAGAGCAGGGACTGTGTGAAGTCTGGCCTCCTCCAAGTCCTGCTCTGCAAGCTTATCTCAGTGCTAATATTTATCTCCTCCTCCTCCCCCCTTCTCTCTTCCCCCAGATGCTGTGCTTTGCTTGCAGACACAGTGTGCAGGATAGTGGGAGACTAATCATGAATTGACCTTTGGAGCACTTTGCTGCCTTGGCAGGGATGTTAATTCCAAAAGAGCACCCAGAGTTTGGTCTGAATCCTTTAATAGCACCAACTCCAAATGTTTGAGAGATGCTGTAAATCCAAAGAGAATGGATGCTCTTATTAATGATTTTGCAACCCCAGAGTCACTCCGTGCATCAGTCAAGCATTAGTCAATCTGAAGAAGCCATTTCTAAGTCTTAGTTTGTTTCTGCAGTCCTCTGCTTAACCTTTGCTCATCATTTTTTTTCCCAGCTCAGCAGTGTTATTAGATGGGCCCAACACAAAGCAGTGAGATGATGGTATCACATCACCTTGATGTTGATGGTTGGAGGCAGAGTTAATCTATTTGATTTGCAAATCTGTATTTGAAGGTATTTCAGAGTCCTTTAAGTGTGAAATTATGTATATGCATACCTCTATATATGTGAATACTTTTATATACCTATGTGTATAGCATATATGCAACAAATATAGATTTCATATTACAGTAATCTTGGATGATACTTGCTGCCTTGTGAAAATGAAATTACAAAGACAGTTATATTTCATTGCAGCATATCTTAAGTAGCTTGAATATCTCATTTTGAAGACATTAATCTGATTTTTTTGGGGGGGACGTATAACTGCATTTTTTTGGAGTGGATATTATTCACGGTTGGAATGATTATCATACTTCTACACTAAGCAGAAGTGAAACAGTTCATACAATGTCTATGGAAGATTTTCTCCTACTGAAGAGGTGTGGGGGTGACAATTCAGACTACACAGCCTCAGGCAGGTGGTAGTATAAGCTTAAATATGACATATGGGGATGCACATCTGAATAAATCTATTAAAATGTAAAATGGATTATATTTTATAGAAAATAGCATCAAAATTCAAATGAGAGGTGATGGTTGAAAGGTATGAATATGTGCATATATATCCATGGCTAATTGGATTCTGGCGACTGAATTTCTAAATTAATGCAATTTTTATTCACCAAGTGAAACATTAAAAGTTTGTATTTTTTTCTCTTATGTCTATCTCCAAGTCCAAATCTTAATGAATTATACTAGAGCTGTCATAATGTAGGTGTATACATCAGTTTTCAGGGATATAAATGTCTGTTAAAAAATGAATATTTTTAACCTCCAAAAAATACGGAAAGGAGGGAAGAGAGCTATCAGTTCTGGAAACTAAGGCTAAGATAATTTTGAAATATGTAAATAGAATTGTATCTCTTGCTGGTTAGGTTTCATCCTTATACACTGGAAGTTATTGATTTTTTTTTTTTGGTCGTAATAGTCTGCATTCCGTGAATATTTTCGATGTCTTCTGAAAAGTAGATTGATTAGAACTGGGGGAGCCAAAGTGACTAATACCAATTTTAATGCTAGACTTGGGCAATAAAACTACTTCTAACCTTTAGGCTGGTATCCAACTTATTACGGAAATTCCTCCAATGCAGCTTTTATTCTGTCCTGTTTTGTGAGTGAGGGAGCCCTGGCTGGGAATCAAATAGAAGATACTGAATATAATGCAACCTGTGAAGTTTCAGGTAAAACTGAGTGACATAATACCATAGAGCAAAATCATGTATCATATTTCATTTTATTAAAAAAAAAACCCCAACCCAACAACCTTTGACTTGGTGTGAACTTTCTGGTAGAACTTAGTTTTCCAAGAATTTAGTTTTCAAAATCCCAAGTTGTAAGTCGTCTTCTGATTACCCCCCTTTATTGATTTTGTACTTTGTAAAATAGAAACACTTTATGAATGTTTTTGTTTTACAAGGTATCACATGTTTACCTCTGACTTACTACAGCTATATCTTGTGTTAAGTACTTGTTACCCTATCTATCTATTCCCCACATACATGCAAATTGAATTCGTAGTATGTGTGAGTGCTGTCTCCAGTCATGGTCCATTCTGAACCAAGCAGTCAGGACTCGGAGCTATTTTGCCATCAATAAGTGATTCTGGTCAGAAAGGTTATCTGAAGTCAAAGACAAGGCCTAAGTCTTGATGGGAATACATGCCAAGAAGTACTGCGAGAGTTTGCCCTTTTTGTTTAGTGATACCTGATCATCAAGAGTTTTTGCCTTTTTTTCACCGTAATCATCAAGTGCTTGTCTACCATTGGATTTACATCTCAATGCGCTCCTGTAAATTCTCTGACAGTCCAGTATTTTCAAGTAGACCCCATTGTTCTGATATCTCTATGTTGTTAAAGTAGCTTCTTTTGATGTAGGGTTGGATAGTCAGAATGCCAAAATGAGGAGCTTTACCAGCCTCTCTGTGGCTGTTGGAATCTGACATCTGCCTCATTTGGGAAGATCACGGTTTCTGCAGTGGAGGTGTCAGGCCACGAAGAGACATCCAGCCGGTTAGACCACTTAGCCTATCATCTCCTTACTTTTGTTAAGCATGAGCTGTATCTAAAACATTTCTAAGGTGCTTTGAAATTTTAAATATGTATTAAAGCCTATGTAGTAGACAATCTCACACGTATATATGACGTCTTCATTGAGGCATCGCAAGTGTCTGTGAAACTTAGAAACTGTAGCTAGTGAGGATAACTGTAATTAAAACATCTTTTTAAAATCTGTTTCCCTGAAGCCTAAATATGCCTTTCTTTTCAGTGCTCTGGCATTCCTGCGCTGTTTGATATTTTGCTTTTCTCTAATACTACGTAAAGGAAATACCTCATTCTTGCAGCCATTACATTTGACCTGTGCGACCCTCCTTTGAAATAAATTTGATTGTAATGTGGTGTGCTGTTCAGATCAGAATAGGTCATTTGTGTAGCGTGGAACAGGACTGTGCTGCCTTTGTTCTTTTGGAATCTTTCATACTTGTGTCGCATTAAAATTCATATGACACAATTTTGTACTGCGCTGACTGTGCTTATAGGCTGAAACTTTCTTGTAGCAGAGTGAATCCCTTTGTTACCTCCTAATAAACTAAGCTGCAAGGATTTCATGCCTTGTTGAAGTGCTGTTTCTTAGAATAAAAGCAATTTGATGTCACGTTAGGAAGTCTAATTAAAAATGAGCATTGTATCACTTCGATAGTCTTGTTTTGACCCATATCAACCTTCGAAGTCATAATCTTTTTGTTTGGTTGGTTTTGTCTTTTTTTTTTTTTTTTGGCACGCCTTGGCCACAGAACAAAAGAATCCTATCTAACAGAAATTTTCACTCAGTTGGTGAATAAATACTGGTTTTTTTATGTGTTTCCACATACTGAGTAGAATTATTTCCTGAGTGGTTCAGCTTATACTCTAACACTGCTATCTGAAGAAAAAATTGTACCTGCCAGTCAGTCTTGATTGAGTAATAAGTAACTGGTTGCTCTTAGTCACCAAATGACAAGTTTTACCATATAAAATACCCTATTTTTAACCATACTTTTAGATCATTACAGGTACCTTTTCTGGAAGTGAACATGGTGTTTCTCCTTCTGCTGTTAGCCCTGTCTTCGATCAGTCAGCCCTAACAATGCTATGAATACGAACCTCTGATTGCAGTTTGGTGCCTTTTGTAATAGTGCAGTAGGTATCTTACAAAATCTTAACGTTTAATTGATACTGTGTATATATTTAGGGTGAAGAAAGCGAAGGAATCTGCAAAATGTCCCAAGTTTGAGATTACATTGATTGATGGCAGCGACTTTGCAAGTGGGTCATGATGAATAGAGAGTAAAGGTTCTGTTTCTTTGAGTTGCCGTAGCTTATTCTAAGAAACAAACAAACAAATGAAAAAGCCCAAGCAAATAGTGCAGCCCGGAATGAATATACTTTCCATAGATTATTTGATGTTATTATCTATGGGAAATCTGCTCAGCACTGAGACTGCCATTTATAACTGCATCCTGATGGATGACCTCAACTACGAATTACGTCTCAGAGCATGAAAATGATTCAAATGAAACTTTAAAAACTTAATTCCTATCTATAATGAGTTTATTTTAATTTTAATAAAGCTCCAGACTGACAGGATTTAGATGCTAGATTCCTTCTGTGTAAAGAACTTCCTTTTTCACGCTAGTTCTAGACAACCTGAGATATGGAATTAAAAGGATTTCACTGTAATCCATTAAAGAATCTAGTCACATTTACTACTTAATACCGAAAGCAGCAGTTAAAATACCAATAATTACTGCTTTCAATACTTTTTCTTGCTGCAGTTACATGAACATATTTGCAGAATTAAATGGAAAATATATGGATTTCCAATTTGGTCATTATGGAAAGAACAATCATTTTGAGCTTTTGATCAGTTCTTATTGATTGAGCATATTGTGCAGGAAATGGAGGGAAATATATTGCAGCCACTGTAAACAAGGACAAAAAGTCCAACAATTTTTTATGCTAATCTTTAAGTTTAAAGAAACTTGTGAGTCAGGCTTGTATTAGGCGTTTCTGAGTTGCTATGTTTCCCAGTTGCTTCTCTTGATGTACTTTTCTACCTCTTAATTCTCAAGAGGTCTCATAGCCAAAGGTCTATTAATTTTGTAATGGATGGCACTTATTTAAAGGGACAAATAGTTCCTCTTTTGCAGATAGCATATGACATCCATGTTATCAATGGATTATAGATGCTTCTATTTTTACTCTTGTGTGTAATATCATTAGCCTCAGTGAGATTATACCTTAGCTGTGTGACGATTATACAAAGTATTTGTAGACTTGACATCTTTTACTTGCATATCGTGAGATGGTAACATTTTATTGAGAGATTATCTGTATCTCCTGTGAGGTGATGGCTTTTTGTTTTTTCATTTTGTCCTACGATGGACATTAAAGACCTGATGAAAAGACCCTGAAGTCAATTTAAAGGAACCCATTAACTTCGGTGGCTTTGGTTCAGAGTCCAGGCGGGAACATTAGCTGCATGCATAGAACGTGAATTTCCTTATTGTAGAATGCCCTTCAAATCCTACTCAAAGGAGTTGTCCTTTCTCAAATCGGTAATTATGGAAGGAACATTCTCTATGAATTCTTGAAATACACAAGGAATTATTCATGTCATTCCGGTAGTGAGTTTTCTTCCTAGTTTTTTAGAAATAATCTCGCCTTGAATCATTCATTCAGATTTTTGCAAGCAGTGCAAAACGCTTTATAGCGGTTGCCTGGCAACAACATATTCAGGCAACAGCATATGCGAATCAGTTGTTAGCTATACATTTATATATATGACTGTATAGAGAATACATTTTAGATAGGTACTAATGAGAAATTTCTAAAAAAGCACACTATGAAATGCCTTTCTTTTTCTTTAAGGTGAATAAAGGGGTTTGGGCCTACATTACCCTGGAAAGTTTGTCTTTTAGCTTGTGTAAAAGATCTGCTAGTTGAACAGCTTTTCAGAAATGTCATGGTATAGTTAATATACTCATATGCAGTCATAGCGAGCAATGTAAAATATTCTCTTTGTTAAAGGTGAAAAATACTTGAATATGTATGAATACTGATTCATATCCCTCAGTGTTCTTTAAATTAATAACATGTTAGTGAACCAAAATGTGGGTACTTTACTGTATACTGTAGCCATTCAGTTCTGTTATATTTAAAATAATAATTGTAAACGTTGTGCTGCATTTTATGTTTTTAATCTCTTCAACTTGCAATGCAGCTCTAAGAATCAAAGAGATATTGGTGTATTATTGCAATTAATCATCGTTTTGTTGAAAACTTTTTTTCAGATAAAATACATAGTTCAACTCTAAATACTGTGAAATTCTTTAGTAAGGTCAACAAAGATAAAAAAGGAACTCTTAATCTTGTGGAGAAAGTATGTATATAGTAGGACAAAATTGCAAACTTATAAAGAAGAGTTGAGGGAGAGTAGGGTTTGCTGTAACTGTATCTTAACACTTTTGTGTCACATAAATGCCTTTTTTTTTTTTTTTTATGCTATTCAGAATATGTACCCATGCATCATGTCTGAGAAGAAAATTTGCATGATTGTTTAGTGCAGCTAGCAAACCACTAGAACTGAAAACCTGGTACAAGTCAAGAGATTTCCAAATAGTGAGATTTTCAGCTGGTTGGAGAATTGGATATGCTAACTCCAGGAGTACTCCTTCTGACTAGGACAGGCAGGGTCTTGTTCAGAAAGCAGGGACTCAAACCGTGAAGAGTTTTGAAGATGAATTTTAATATTGAATTCTACTTAGAAATTAAGGAAAAAAATAATGCAATCTGTAAGGTACTGATGAAATATACTTCCTTTCTGTGAGCTCCACCACAAAATAATTTTGCAGCTTTTTAACAATTGTAATGTGTGAAACGTGTCATTGCCATCATACTGAGAGGTTACAAGACAATGCAAATAGAGCCTCAGAGGAATTAACGTTCACTTCAGATGCACATAAATTAGGAAGACAATTAATGAAAGTGTGTAAATCTTTTAAAAGATTGATCTTATTTCTCTCTGTTGTTCAGCTGCCAAACTGGCCCTCATCAGCTCCAGCTTATATGGACTGAACTTTGGAAAGGTTGTATTCATTAAAGTGTCAGTAAGGAATTAGAAACACATGGCATTGACTAGATCTGGGGAAAAAAGTTACACACTATCTGCCTACTAGAGGAAAGGCTCTTCAGTGTGTTTCCCCTACCTGTTCATTGCAAAAAGAATTAATAGCAAAGTTTAATATCAAAAGTAGAACCATTTTAGGGCCGTTTTTGAGCAGGAAGCTCATGATAGTTCTAATACTCTCTATTCTTTGTCCTTGGAATATTTTTTGAATATTCACTGTGCCCTCAGAGTGAATTGGCATACTCTCTTTTCTCACACAAACATTTATTTTTCCCGCTAAGAGAAAAGAATTTGTGAAGTCATACAAAATAATAATAAAGTGTTTTCTGAAGGAGTAGTGATAATTGTTGTTTTGTACAGCACCTAGAAAGGGGAGACTGCATTTGAGGTTGTCCTTTAGGCATTATTATGGTAAATATAATTTATATTAATTATAATTGCTTTTATTTTTTGTACTAATCTGACTACTGAGTCAGATAAATAAAGGCTGAGAATGCAGCCTTTGATAAAGTATTTACCTGATGCAGTAAATGTATTATCTAATTCAATTGTGAGAATGTGAAAATGAGAGAATGTGAAAAAAATAAAATATATGAGGCTTAACTAAGAGTGGAGAAAACTTCCATTTTAACTGAAGTTGATATATTAAATTATTAATCACTAGATTATATGATAATAATAATGTACTTTCAAATGAAATTGTTTTGCTGATGAGAATAATTTTTGTTGATGCAGTTAGAATAGTAATACTTTCTCTGAGCGGAGAGTATTTTCTTCTTGAAACTGTACTTTTAAACTCTTTCTATGAACACTTCAGCAGGATATAGAGTTTCCATTTCGGATTTTTTGGCACAACAAAAGCAAGCTAGAGCTGTTTAGTGCGTAGTCCTTTCAGTTGCTAAACACGTTCAGATCTCTCCGACTTCTGTAGCAGGCACGGAAGGTCCTCAGCTTCTCATATGATATCATTCTTAATGAATGTCATTTTCTCCATCAATTATACAGGGCCAAATACTATGTTAGTCATATTGTCTACTCGTATATTATTGATTCTTGCTTTTAAGTTGCACAGTGTTTACCTACTGTTTGAGAGATATTGAGAATCTTCACCTGGCATGGCTTAAGTTTCATATCTGAGAATAAATGTCTTGACTTCTGAGTATCAAAGAAGTATTTGATGCTTGGTGTTATGATTCTCAAAGTTATAGTTTTTTGAACTCCATCCATGTATGCTGTTACTGGTAATCCTAAAATGAGTCTTACAGAGATATAAATACACAAAGAAAATTTTTTTGTGAGTGAGGAGCAATGCAATGCTGCTTTTTGCCTTTGAAGAGGAAAAACATTTATGTATGTGTGTGTATATATATGTATATAAAAGAACAACAGCATCCTAACAACAAAGCTAGAAGGTTAATTTTCCATAGCTGTAACAAGAAGAGTGCTAAAATAAAAGATATTTTACTGATTTTTTTTTTTTTTCTGTAGTCCTTGTTTCTTAAACTACAGTAAGGTTTTTGGAGCTTTTTGCACTGTTAATGAAACAACCTTTTTCTAGAAGACAGAATCTTTGTGCATACATGTTGGACTGTGTATGAGAAGAGTTAAAATTTAGTCTTTTTCACAGATGTAATTTGTAATCTTGAGCACTTTGATTCATTCCGGCCTTATTTTCAATTATGTTAAGCCCACTGTACACTACATAAATTAAATGTAAAGCTGCATTAAGGCCCCTTATACTGCTAGCATAATGAAGAATGCTGTTAGTGTAAGTGGGAAACAGGCTTTCTGAGCTTAAGTTTTCTGTCTGTAAAATGAGTATAATCTCTTTTCATCCACCTTTTCTTTATTTTGTCTGCTTCAAATATAAACTCTTGATAAATTCTCATTTTAGATATGTAGGTTGGCTAGCACTGATCATGGTCAAAACTGTTATTAGTTACAATCACTGTATAGAAAATATTGGAATAATTCAGAATTATTTTTTAACAGTTTGAGTCACAGAACCATGGAATCATTGAGGTTGGAAGGGACCTCTGGAGGTCATCTGGTCCAACCCACTGCTCAGGCAGGGTCACTGTCTATTTTAATGTTGTATGATGGCTATTACTTTTGGTTGGAAAATACATTTCATTGAATTCTTCTATGAAATGTCTCTTTTTACAGTCAGGATTTGTTCAGGTATCTGAGTTATTTTAATTTTTATATATAAAGAAAGTAAATATTTTGCTTTTTTTCTTCTCCCAGATCCTAGTCATAGAAATGATTGCTCACCAATTTTCATCTTAGAAACAGGTGTCACGGACAGAAAGGCAAGAAGTCTGAAGCTGATAACTTTGATGGGACTTATGTCTCTTTCACTTTTTTTGAGACACAATCATAGCACAAAATCTGAAGTCTTGAATGTTTTCACTTTTAAAAGTAGATATCATTGAAAATGTTAAAGGTACACTTATTCACATCTTAACAGGCAGAACAATTCTGAGAGTTGATTATGGTCCATGAGACAATTTCATAACTGCTAGGGTGACTGGTCTGCAATCATGGATGTAAATGTCTGACCGCAGACATGCAGAAATTAGCCATATTTGTCAAATGCATGTCACACAATGCAACAACCTTATTTTAAGGAGGGGGGAACGGTTAGAGACGTTACTACAACATCTTTTTTCTTTCCTAGTGCAGCATGTCACTGGTCAGAATTTGAGAAGACATCAGAGTTTTCTCATCTCCAAATTTTATAAAAGGCATATTCTTCCACAAAACAATTTGGAAACCCCTTACCCTCTAGGCTTATTTGAAGCTTTCTGCTAAATAATACTAATACCTAGCCTTAAGTTGTGCATGTCACCCATTAGTATCTCGGAGCTCAGCACAGGGGGCATGTATTTGCATGGTCCCATAGAGGAAGGTCTGTGGGACTTTGTGCAGGTTGTAGGATGAATCTGTTAAGTCCACTCGCAGAGTCTAGAGATGACAAAATGCATTGTTTCTTCAGGAAATCTACCTACGCAATATGTGCAATAAAAAAGCAATACAGATGTGTTTATTGAAAAGAAATGTATGAGGATTGAAAAAAAAAGTAGTTAATCAAATTACGGTTTCTCCAGAATAGTAATACTAGCATGAGTACTTCCAGAAGATTTGTAACAGCCAGTATTGTCAGGCTACTGATTTGCCTTTAACAAAAAAAAATATCTTTTTCTGTAGCCTTTTGAAATCACTGAAAGGTTTGTATTCTCTTCAGTAGGTCATAGCTCAAAGCAAAAGGTTGAAAGGATACGGAGTAGCCTTTGCTAATATGGTGCATATTGGTTGAATATACCCTTAAGCTTATGCAGCATCAACACGCTTAGGTAGTTGTGTGTTTAATGAAACCCAGTTCCTTCATCATGTTACATTTTTCCAATTATTGAATAATCTTGAGTTTTAGGTTTTTTTAATAATGAAAACTCTAATGTAGACAATCCTAAAGAAGAATACGTGAAAGGGAAAAGTTAAAAATAGGCAAATATCCTACTTTTTGCTGTAAATGCGAACATGTAGATGAACTAGATCAGCTGTTTCTGGTGTACGTAATAATTTCTTTCACTATTCTGTATAGGTACATTTCTAATTGCTTCTGGCAAGTCATAAAATCAAACATTTTTGCAGGAGAAGCTGTGCAATAGGGAAAAAGTTTCTCAGTGGTAAATTTACATTTGCATGTAAATTTTAGCTGGTGTGAATTAGTGAAAGTGAGATTTACAAAAAGCAGAGTAAAAAATTCTAAGATCTAACTTCCCCCATTGGACCAGAATCTCTGACAGTGGTTATTCCCGATAATGGCGTGAGATGTATTAAATATATAAATATTAAAAATATAGCAGAAGGAATAAAGAGCAAAAGAAAGGAAACAGAATGCTCTATTCCGATATCATTGCAGAAAAATAGGAATGGAATTATTTTTATGGTGCCAGAGTTCTGGTAAAGCAGAAGACTCCATTTTTTTTAAGATAGAGTAGCTATGTTAATGCAAAGACTCTATTTCTAAAAAATAAGCCATTGCACGGTACAGAACTTGCCCAAGACCCAGAGGCCAAACAGGATATTGCTGGGTCACTACCATTTCAGAAGATTCAGGTTGTTTTGAAGAATTAGATCTGAATGCCTGTAGAGGATCATTAGAGATGACTGTTTTCAAACACTTCCTAATCATTTGGGATGAAGACAATTGCTTACAAATCCTGAAAGGGAGCTGTAGCTAATCATAACAGCTTAGCAGCCAGTGGAGAGCATTAGTTAAACTATCGGAGTTAGGCATCTGAGGTGCTTCCAAAACTGAAGCCTCACAATGAGATGTGAGGGGGAATCTTTGGAGAAGCCATGGAATAGAGTTAGATGAGATTTATGGGCAATGAGAGGAAAATTTATACTGGTGGGCCTCAACCTGTATTTATTTGAGGATAAATGTTGCTCTAGTAGCTTTTATACAATAATATACCTACAGAGTTTAGATGTATTACTTTGGGATTTTTTTGAACTGAAGGAGAAAATGGAAAAGTAAATGTTATTTGTAAATATTTTTGACATGATTTTGACATGATCATACCATAATGCAGTTTATGTCCTAAGAGAACCCAGGGGTTAAATACATTTCAAAGTGGTTTTGGAGGTGTATTTTCCAGAACTCTTGATGTCAGAAAATAATTTTTGCCTGGAATCTTCTTTTTTTCCCCTCCTCTGAACAAACAAATCGGTCATTTCTGCTGTGTTTCTATATAATGTTATTCTGTGGTTTATAGTAATTTCTTCTAAAAAGAAATATTCAAGGTGAATCTCTCCTCCGCTGCAATCTGAACAAAATTTGAACAAAATTGATTTTAAACGTGTAGTGAGGTGATGCCTCTTGTTTGATTCTTCAGAATCTTTTTTTCTTTGTCCCCCACCTCTGTCTTACCTGAAACATTTCCTAGACCAGCCTGTAGATAAATAATTGATCTCTGGTAGCAAAATTAACAATTTTCCTTTCTGTAATCTGGAAATTACTAGAAAGAGTAAATACCTGTTCTAATTTAAACAAACAGATACACTTCCTAATATACTTAATTGATTTACTTGTACTAATTAAAAAGGGTTGAGCTAATGGGCCAAATATCTACCTGTTCAGTAGAAAAGCATATGAAGAAATACAGCCTCCTTCAGTATGTGTCAGGCTTTTCAGTCTAGGAAAATGTAAAAAGTTGTAAATTATATTGATTGTCGTTGACCTGAGCTAACCCACAGTAGTGCCACAGCTGAGCTCTCGCTGCTGCTCATGGCTGAGCTGAATGTACAGTAGATGAACTGAGTTAAACCAGGGGATGTGAAATGGGGAATGCTACTTGCTACCCTTTGAAATCAACTTCAGGGAGCTATAAAACAAAGCATAGCTGCCTGCATAGCTCTTAGGATGGTCATAACTGAAATAGTGAAAATGGAAGAAGCTGAACTATCAATACGTAATTACCAAGATCAGTAGGTTAGGCTTGCAGTGAATTTATATACAAATACAGAGGGAAGACCTCTGCTAAAGAGGGGCAAATCTGCCATTGCTTGGGCAAATATCTCTGGAATTGTATGTGTTTGCAGGTGTTACACGCCAGCCACAGGGCTCACCACAGCAGTGAAAATTTTGATCAAGTTTCACTCAAGCCTTTGTTACAGCAGTTTCATAAAGTAAAGTTCTATCAATCAATCCCACTAAGTGGTATTAAAAACTAAGCTGAAGAGAGCAGTTCCTCATTTTCAACATTCTTTTTCTAGGTAGATAAGTAATTTTAGGAATGCATCCCACGTAAATGGGATTTGTTCAGATTTCATGTTTCTGTTTTTCTTCAGAATCAGCAGGGTTAAAAAACTTAATTTCTAAAACCAAAAAATGAAATGCTTATGTAATATTTTGTTCTCAGGACCAGATACCTTAGGCATAGGCCTTTAATCCCCGTGCCTTAGTTACAGCAATTAAGGTTCATGAAATATAAATTTTGTTACATATGCATCTTGGTTTCTCCTTTTTTATTCTGTTTCAATATCAGTCTGAAATATTAATGATCATATTAAACACACTCTGTTATGTGAGTTGCTGTTAATATCACATTCTAGTTATCTGACAGGTGCAGCAAATGACATTTTCTAACATTTAGACTTAAATGTGTATTCTCTTTCTGAAGGAAATCTGATTTTCATAATATGGTTTCTTGTAGGCCTGCCTCTTTATCTGCATTTAAATAAAGAAGGTGCTGATGATATGCAGCACTTTGGAAGACCACAGCTTATAATTGTTCATGATTTCTAGTGCTGCAGTGCAAATTAATCATTGTCGAACTGTGCTGGGGAAAATAGAAATGCCTAACAGCATCATGGTCCCTACCTGAAAGAGCTTACACTCCAATATCTGAAGTGTTAAAGCTATCCTTCAAAGTCTCATGTTATTTTTTTCACTGAAAGATTTCTCCCCATCTAAATTTATCATCCATTTCTGCCTATGTCTATGCAAATGGATTTCTAAAACTTCATTGTGATGGTTCCCTTCTCCCCCAAAGCTGATGAAGAAATGGTCACTGATGTGAATAAAGTCCCCATCAGTTTTGTTGGGATCGGGGAAAGCACTGATAGGGGGATGAGGGTACAAACAGAGGTGGAAAAACAATTTGATTTAGATGGTTCAAAACTGAAACCAATAAAAGAAGTGCTGTCTGTAGAGCAACAGGTATAGCAATGTGTAGATTGCACTTCACTTATAGAGAGAGTAGTCACTTTGGTATAGATGTGAAAGCTGCCAAATGAAAAATTCATAGCCTTCTGGGGGGTTTGTTTTGTTTTTTAAGGCAGAGGCATATGATACTGTAAAACAACTATATCTACTTTAACATGGCCAGAAAAGAGGCACTTAGCTGTTCCACTGCAAAAAGAATGAGTTAATAAACCCGGCGCACAATCTGTCTCTGCTGTAGCTCTTGGCACAGAACAGCTCTAATTGGTGGAAGCTATTGAGGCCTTAATTGCTGATTTTGCAGTACTGCCATGTTTACTGATAAGGTTTAATGCAAGCTAAAATTTGTTAACTAGAGGGAAGCAGTCACACTTGCGCAGAGAGTGTGAGGACAAACAGCAGGCTTTTCTGTAGCACCAAATGACGATGAAGTATGTCAACATGTGGCATCATTAGATTTCCCCTTTCAGGCTAATGAAATGCCTTTCTTTGTGCAGAAGAGCAGGAAAAACATTTCTGAGTTATATGTTATGCAGCTAGCACTGGAATAAGCCTATAGTGATAGCTGGATGTTCGCCTCAATGATTTACGTGACTCTTAAATATCAATTTTTTGTCTCCTGGAGAAGGACAGATGCAGCTATTAGATTTGCATTTCATCAGGAGATGTGGGACTGAATTGAGTATATAAAAGAAGAAATGCCAATTGTGCCCACCAGCCGGAGATTATCTGTATCAGTAGATGTAGTAGTTGTATCTTCCTAATATTAAAATTTAGGTTTAATATAAAAATGTATTCACTAAGCTGCCATTTCATTCAGTTTTCTGTATATGACAAAAGCTTCGCTGTCAGCCAAATTAATGGAGGACCATTGCATTTAAATGTTAAAAAGTTTAGTTCTTGAAATGAGATATCCTCATATATTTATTTTTAATGCAGTATTATTGCAGCGTAATACAGTAACTTTTTAAGCTACTAACCTACTGTTTGATTTCTGAACCATAAGTTAAAATCACTATTGGATTTGAGTTTATATAGTAATGTTATTATATGACTACTTATGTCCCAAAAGCTAAAAGGAAAAACAAATGGCAATGTGAACTTAACGTATCAGTCTGGAAGTGCCAGTTTTCTGTGTCTTAGCATGTTTTTCATATACTGGATGCATAACTTAGAGCAGAGGAAAATGTAGGATATTAGCTGAGTGAAAAGCAGATGCTACTGTGAACTCTAAATGAGTTTTTGTCTTCATGTTTGAAAAATATGTGACTGTATTCAAAGAGATTTTGTGACATAATGGAAATTATGTCAAACATACATTAATTAAAAATAATAGGTATTTCTATTTCAATTAATAGTATGCTTTGATTGTAAA
Source organism: Pelecanoides urinatrix (assembly GCA_013400755.1). NCBI lineage: Eukaryota > Metazoa > Chordata > Aves > Procellariiformes > Procellariidae > Pelecanoides > Pelecanoides urinatrix. The sequence continues at coordinate 93,395 of VZTQ01006366.1, read as the reverse complement.
TTTTGTCTACCCTGTAGACCAATTTTGGTTCAAACAGTATTCAATTAAATAAGTTGTAACTCCATATGGGTCTATGACAGCGTAAAACATTAGAAGTTATATTACATAGTGTTTTACCTATGTAACAGGAGACAGCTTTTTTAAATACAGACAAGTGGTTAGGTTTGAGTTTCTTCAGTGCTCTGCATCCTCTGTAGCAGCCCATAAAGTTGGGTAGTTCTAGCCTTGAAATGCTGAGAAAGAGCAAAACAAGACTTTCATCATCAAGGTCATTGTTAAACAAAACTAACCTACATACACGAGAGATGCACTCCAAGTCCAAGTCAAGAATGGCTGTATCTCTCTCTGCTTTTAAAAATCTCAGAAGTTTGCAAGTCCAGCTCACAAGAATGACCTTCTTCTTGCCAAACTACTTGGCAAACTTGTGTGGTTATCCATAGAATGGGTAGCATTTTTTTCTGTAAGCAATGTGATTCATAAACTATTATCTACTATTGTTCTGTTACCCACAGATGCAGCAAAATGTACCTAAATCCTGTTGATTTTATTAAAATTTGCACAAGATATTTCCAAGAAGAGTTACAGTGCCCCAAGTGCATGGTCTCTTTAACTCTCTATCTGCATGCTTCATTGTGGGGTTAAAAAAAACAGAAAAAGAAAAAAAAAAAAAAGTTACTTACTTTCCTTCCTATTGCCCAGAAACAGTTACCAAAATGTATATATGTATCTGCTCTGTTAACATAAGAAAGGATTTTCAGTCAAATAGTAATGACAGCAAAATCATTAATTCTTTCCTCTGCCTTTTCCTTTCACTTCACTGAAGTGTGAAACAAAAAATATGAAACAATAGGTTTTTGGAAAACAAACTGCTATGTTCTTGACCTAGGTAACACTGTTGTAGAAATATTAATGCCTGCATTTTCTAATAATTTCATCTGGATGTGTGTATTCACAATATTATGTTCATAGTTCTATGTTTAATATTCTACTAGTAATTTTAAAATCACATCTTTTTGCATGAACTTTATGAAGTAAATCACATATATGATGACTCTGCTGTGTAATGCTTTACTTTTAATTGGCATGTAAGTTTATGTTTTATCTCCTATTCCAATTCTTCTTTTCTTTGAGACCTTCTTCCCATTATATTTTAAGTAGTGATACAGAATTAAAATGAGGAGAATAAGGTTTTAGAAGCACAAAGTATTATTTGTTTTTATCTTCCCAGAGTGTATATTAGCTTCAAGTAATTGTCCATCCAAAAAAAAAAAAAAATTTGTGTTACTAGCAAATCAAACTTCTGAAATATGCAATTTGTATTTTAACGTGCATTAAAGATTGTGGAATAATGCAAATAATTAATTGCTTATTCTATTATTTTGTCTTTTAAAAAAGCACTACTGTGTCAAAATAAAAACATTAATTTTACAAGAGACAGAAAACTCTAATTAAAACTTGAAGCATCAATCAGAAAGTACTAAATGCACTAGACAAGACTATCTCCTGTTTTACCTGAAGCCTTGCGATGTTGTAACCTTCGTGAATCTTAAGAGCATATAAAAAATTCTTTTAGCTGCAAGACCTACTTTGTCTAAATAAATGACTCTGAAGATTTAAAAGGAACAAAGTCTTAGTTTAAAATTCATTCCATTGTTACGCTTCAGCTGTCCAAAACTTTTATTCGGTTTACTAGGAATTAACAAATTTCAAACTGAAAATTACCTTTTTCAGTAATGATATGCTCCTTTTATATTTGCTTTTTGCCTAATCTGAAATCAGTGGTGAAAGAAATAATAATTTACTATTATTCCTTTCTTCTCTTTAATCAGTAGATGGCTCTACCAAGCCACTAACATGTTCCAGTCATGGTGGTTGCATTTGATTGAGGGCATTTGGGTGATTTGAGTAGGTAGTTAAGATTTTTGCAGATGAAGGAGGCTCTTCATAGCTTATTATTTTTTTAATCTTTTTCTGTATAAATGACGAAGAAAGGGCATGGATAATGTATCCGATGTAGATATTCAGGTACTAATTGCATTTAAGTATTGCACTTGTGTGATTGACTAATTCATGTCCTGGGTCAGCTCGTACTCACTTATTTTAAATATGTTCACAGCAAAATATCTTGGATCAAAAAGAAGAATTTCCTGCTTTAAAAAGTAATCAGCTAAACAGTATAATCTGAATATAATAATAGTTAAAGAAAATTAGGAAGAAAAACAGTTGATATTTTCATGCCTCTATTCCAGTTGATTCCTCCATTCCTTTAAAAAATTTTCCTTTGAGTGCTTATCCAGTGTGTTCTCTATTATTTGTTGCTGACATTTGTTAAAGACAAACAGAATGAGTGATAACTTGTATTCATTTCTATCATGTACAGTTTTAGGGCAGACATCTGATGTGAGTTAAGCAAATAGAACTCCTATTACCCCAAGACAATTCCCTCACATTTTCTGTGGATCAAGACATGCAATCCAGGAAGCAAAAATAAAAAAATAACAAAATAAAAAAAAAAGAAAAGAAAAGAGAGAGCTAATATGAAGAAACAGTTTGTCCCCATAGTTGCATTTTCCTCCTACAACTCTTTGATGCATCATAAATGCAGCAAGCATGGCTATTTACTTGATTCACTCTCTTTCACAATACATTGTCACTGCTCTGGAGAGAGATTTGAGACAGTGCTAGACAAGGAGAAAAGAGATATGGGTCTTCTGAAACAGAAGTAAACAGTTAGGATGATCAAATGAAGGAGACTTCAGAAACAGTCAATAGATGGCAAACATTTTCTAAATGAGAAATAAAGGGATGTAACTTCTGTAGCTAAAATTGCAGCTCATGGTTTCTAGCATTACTATGATTGTTATAATAGGCGTTTTAGCCCACAGTGCTCACTAGTCTTGTGTAGCAGGGATATTGCTGCAGGACAAAAAGTCCTATCTGATTTCGTATTGTGAGGCTGTTTAATTGCACGTTAATATAATGTCATGTACAAATGTGATAACATAACACATATGTTGCAATACAGTAGTTTAAATTTTAAATCTTTGGCTAGATCTGCCTTTTAAATTTACTTTCTTGCAGGTGCAGTGGTTAATAATGTATTATCACTGTGACTGGAAAAAACTGAACTGTGAAATTTCAGGTACTTGACCAGTCACATTTGAAAACATAGCTAAAGGCATGATGTCAGTTCTTGTTTTCAAAGGAGATAAAGCAAGCCTGGGATCATCCAGTTCAGTGATGCTAATCATATGTGGCCAGGATAGATATAAAAGGGAAAGAGTAGGGAAGATATGTTCATGTTTTAGATTCAGGTTTTGGTTGGCCCTTTACTACCTACCGTTAGGCAATTCAACAGCCATCTGCGAAGAATAATAAAAAATAGGCAGCTACATTTTGTATTTTACTCTCTCAAACTCTCTGAACCTTTTCCTGTCTTGTGCATCTGCTGCAAGTGCTGTTGAGTCAGCAGCTTATTTCCATTCAAGTAATCAGAACTCTGAAAAATTACTTTTCTGCTTTTGTTTGCCTCACAAAAGCAGCTTCTGTCAACATAATATCCTTTTATTTTACCTCTGTTCTTTACCCTTTTCTCTAGTGGAAATCTATCCTTGTGTCTGCAAGGGTTTAATTTCTGTCCAAGGTCACAGGACTCTGGACTTACCAAGCCTTACTGGCAGCTGGGAAAATTACATTTGGCAGCATGACCATTTTCCTTGGAGCTCAATGAATGCTAGCACACTGTTCAAGCTTTGCTCTTGGCTAATATCTTCTCTATTGGAGACCTGGAAAACTGTAGCCGATCAAGATCATGCTTCTTTTGGTTTCATCTCCACAAACAGCCATCATACTAGCTCTTTGTCAGTGTTGTAAATTCACTTTTCCCTAGTAGAAGAACAAGTTGAGGTGATACACAAATCACAACCAATATTGCTTAGGACACCTTTTATTCGTTAAGCTATTATTATTAAGGAAATCAAACCATTATTATTACTAGCAGATAACAGTTCACATAACACATTTACTTATTTGCTCACCCAGTTTACTCACGTGCTTGCTTATAGTTACTTTGCAGGAGGAGCTGTGGGAAGCCAATGTGTCTGTCTGCCCAGAAGGAGAGGGCTGTGCTGGCATGCCAGGGACTTCTTGGTAGGTGTTGAGGAAGAATTTCAAGGGGCCCTTTCTCTCATCAGGTGTGCAAATGATGCTGTAGACTTTGTCTGCATGTACCAGCCACTGCCTTCTTGGATAGGACCTGAGTTGTACAACGTGTTGTTGATGTTTGCGTGTGGCCGGGGCCTTGTCCTTCTGACAGGCGGTCGGTGTCGCGAGTGTATCAGCTCTTGCAGTCTCAACGGGACAGTTGGTCTCCAGAGCTCATCAGTCCTTGTGAAACTTTCACACGCTGCTTTCTCAGCAGCGTGAGTGTTTCAGTGTGTTTCCTCTTTTTGGCCAGTTTTCTGGTAACTAGATTCTCCGTTCAAACCTATAGAGCCCTTGATGGCACCCAGGAAGTTGCATGGGTTGATTTGCTGCTATGTGATTCAGGTCTCCATCGCTGGTGAGAGCAATCTTTTTCAAGCTCTGTGTTCTTATTTCACTCTCTGCTACATTTCTTTCTGTCACTTTTCTGCCTACCTTTTTAGTAACGTTCACCAGTATTAGATTAAAACTGAATAAGGAGCTTCCAGCAAGGGGGACTGATGCTAAGCTAAGTGCAGAGTGAGAAAACAATCCATATAGAGCAAAAGAATGCCAAGGTCTTTATTTGTAAGTGCAGAAACGTGGTAAAATTCTTATTTATGGAATTCAGAATCAGTGACAGTTCATTGAATACCTCACTTCATATCCTCTCTTGAAGCTAATGTGGCTGCTCAGCAAAATTCACTATGTATTTCTTAATTTTTTTTGACTGTGTGTTTATGTAATGATGTTACACTGATGAGAAAGCAAGCGGGAGGTTGATTGAACACAACATTAAAAGCCCAGCCTGTGTAAGTTTTGAGAAGGTTTATAAGTGTAGAGTTACTCAAAACATAACAGCGTTTTGCACACAAGTGCAAGCACTGTGTAAGTCAGTTTTCTCTTTATCTTTGTAGTCCTCCCTCTTAAATTAATTTGCTAGGCAGATTTCATGATATCTTAAATTAAGATGAATGAGCTGAATATTTCTCTTTATTGGTAACAGTTGTTGGAAAGGTTGTTATCTATCTGAACGTGCATTTACACTTGTGAATGTAAAAGCACTTTTATCCTTTTATTATAAAGTTGGTGTCTTTTCATACCTGAATAAAACGCTGATTTATTAAATGAATACTTCTTTCAATTGTTTGTTATAATTTATTTTCTAACTAAAGTTTAAAGAATTGTAGTAATTAAAGGACAATGTTTGACATTCAGGGCAACTCAATGTTGTAACGGAGTTAAACAAAAATAATAATTTCTTGTTGCAAAGGTGAACAAAAGAAAAAGTACCTGTGTGAATAATGGAGTATCACTAGAAAGAGTATCTAAACAGTCATGCCTGATGTTTCAGGTAAAATATTTTTGCCTAAACTGTCAAGTTACTTACTGTAATAGCTGTGCATCTAGATCATGAGAGAGAGGAGAGAGGAGCAGGAGTAGAGTCAAGGAACATATTTAATTTCACCAAAATTACTTTAGACATATTGTCGAATGCAATTTAATTGATGTGAAAAATTCTCTAACGTGTGTCTCTGCAACTCTGCTTAGGAGGCCACGCATAGGTCATGTACTGAGGACTCCACCTATCTAAAGCATTTCTGAATTGTCAGTCACTGCAATAACAAGGTGTCATACTGATTTGAAATTATTTTGGAATGTACTATGACAGAAGCTTCCTCCATGCTTTTCTGCAGTTTTTCTCAAGGCTTCTGTAGAAAAATCACCTCTGGAATGACAGAATATATTGGTGGCTTAGAGTTAGATCCCAATAAAAAAAGGAAGATCCTGATTCCAGTCCGAGGGATTTAAGCCGTTTTTATCTTACATAAGTATCACCTAGACTGATGCAGTATTTCAGAATGACCACAGTGACTGGTCATTCCAGTATGGTCATGTTCATTTAGTGGGGGTTAGATGCCTGAAGTGCTTTGATCGTGTAGGCTTTTCCTTCCTTATACCATTCGGTCTCTAATCTTTCTATCAGAAATGCGAATATGTGTGGTTATCTTCTCACAGAAAACTGAACCTAAGAACTTACTAAATAGTGCTTTGAGAAATTGAATTATGACTGTCTAAAGTATGTTAATTTGTGCGATGCACTTGTACTCTTGCATTCAATGTTTTCTTGCTTTTACTTGAGGATCATTGAGTCCTCAAGCATTTCCTGGCTTTTAGATAAAACAGCTTCAGCACTTCATGTCTGAAAGGCCTTTGAACAATCTCTTTGCCGTAATGGCATGCCACACACTTACATTATCAATGCTTTTAATTCTTAGAAGACATAAAGTCCTCCTGAAATCTGTGTCTACTATATGCAATTTTTTGTGAATATTTTCCTTGAAGCTTATGAATTATGCAGGACAATTTTATGTTGAGTTCTAGTTTCATATACTATTTCACTGTCCTTTTCATATCAACACATCAGTCTAACAAAATGAAAGGAGAGCTGTGCTAACTTCAGTGTATACATATCTGAGCACATGGGTAGCAAAGCACTGAGGAGAAATGTACCTTTCATGTTACATATGATCTAATCTGAGTTGACTCCCCATGTAGGATTATTCCAGACCACTATTAGTGGTTCTGCAGAAACCACACAGGAAGGGATAGAGGTTGTTCTTCCTGTATAATTGATTTGGTGGCCACAGGGCTGCATGAAGAAGAATTTTACATGGGATAACTGAAAGTCTCCCTGGTTTGAGGGTGGTTCGCCATCCCTTCTTTTCAAGTCCTGGTAGACATTTAAACGTCTTACAGTAGAGGCATTCAATGACCACTTGCACAAACTGTTGTGCTAGAAAATGGTTTACATCGTGGTTATGTGTGTTATGTGTAAACAATGTGGCTCAGTGACAAGTCATACAGCAAATAAACTATATGCATGCCTATATGCTGAAAGCTTTGTCTGAGCACTAGCAGGTCATCCAAGGAGGATGGCAGTCAGATGAGATATGTGCTGCTGTCCTTTTGTGTGGCATTTCAGCAGTTCAGGGGAGAAAAGACCAGTTCTTGGGAAGTATTTTGTCTGTGTGTTTATTAATAAGGCGTCAATGTCAATAAAGCTGTTGTGTGCATCTTTTTGTATTCCTACATACCTGTGAGGCTGCAGAGGAGTAACGCCCGTTATCCTCATGGCACCATGCTGTGAATTGGGTAGGGAGCTCTGTGCTGAGGCTGCCACTGCATGCTGAATGTAAAGATGTATTTACCTGCCAGGCATAATCTTTAAGTGTGCACAATATGTTATCTATTTCAAATAACAGGCAATCCTCGATATTGTTTTCAAGAAGGGTGGGTGAGCCTAGGCATGCAATGTTCTTTTGGGTTAAATTGGGTGTTCTTCAGGTTTTTCAAGAGGATCTAATCCAAATCTTAAAATCTATAGGTTATGTTTGCACAATATCTTTTAACACTTGTCTTTCTGTAAAATGCACAGCTGTATGAAGCAAGTCTTCAAGTGTTACAACTCTTTTCCTCCTCCAACACCCACAAAGAAAAAAATAAGCCCTGCCATTTCTTTTGATCTGATAGAGAAACCAATTTGTATAATGTAAATTGGTTTCATTTTGTGATGTTTCGTTTCTATTCAATAAAAACATTAAAATAATTTAGCACCTATTTTTAGCTTGGTTTGCATTCATAGGGCTGCTTTAATCAACCTGGCTTTAGAAAGGCTCCATTATGTTAAGCTTATCCCTAGCTGCAGATGAAATAATTCTGGATTAATGTCATCAAGGTGTGCTTTGAAGGTAGGAGGGTAGACCTAACATTGATATCAACTCTATTAGTAGCTGAACATGTGATTTTTCTTCCAAAAATGGGAGTAATTTTCATTTGATGATGTGCATTTACATGAGACTGACCCTTTTTTAGCATGGGTAGGGTGCCCTGAGAAGAATAAGGAAGCTTACAGAAGAATAGGAATTAAACTGGGACTTCGCGCTAGAGATTCAATTTAACATAGTACTAGTTAATATGAAATTAGTTGTCTTAATACTAGTATAATGATATGTTATTTTAAAGGTAACCTTTTTAAGAGAGTGGTTTGGAACTTGCATGGCAAGTCTGACTTATTTCCTCATTTTTTTCTTTCTTTTATCCTGACTTCTCAATGATTCTTTAACTTTCTTCACCAGAAGTACATATTATTTCATCTCCATTTTCCTCATTAATTACTCCAGGAATTACCCTAAAGCCTATGTTGTGCATTTTATGCCTTGCTCACTGTCATCATTTAACACCAGCTGGCAACTAAGCACCACACAGCCACTTGCTCACTCCCCCGCAGTGGTATGGGGGAGCGAATCGGAAGGGTGAAAGTGAGAAAACTCGTGGGTTGAGATAAAGACAGCTGAATAGGGAAAGCAAAAGCCGCGCAAAAGCAAAGCAGAACAAGGAATTCATTCACTGCTTCCCATCGGTAGGCAGGTGTTCAGCCATCTCCAGGAAAGCAGGACTCCATCACGCGTAACAGTTACTTGGGAAGACAAACACCATCACTCCAAATGTCCCCCCTTCCTTCTTCTTCCCCCAGCTTTATATGCTGAGCATGATGTCATATGGTATGGAATATCCCTTTGGTCAGTTGGGGTCAGCTGTCCCAGCTGTGTCCCCTCCCAACTTCTTGTGCACCCCCAGCCCACTCGCTGGTGGGGTGGTGTGAGGAGCAGAAAAGGCCTTGACTCTGTGTAAGCACTGCTCAGCAGTGACTAACACATCCCTGTGTTATCAACACTGTTTCCAGCACAAATCCAAAACATAGCCTCATACTAGCTACTAGAAGGAAAATTAACTCTACCCCAGCCAAAATCAGCACACTTGCCATGACTAAAATCACTAGAGTTCATTTTCCTGTTTTATTTTTCATCAGTAAAATACAAACAATTTTAGCTAAACAAGACAGAACATGCCTTTTCCCTTTAACAAGACTAGGACTAGCCAGTAGTAATAGTATGAACCCTCCTACCAAAATCAGGACTTTTGAGTGCTTGGCTCACTTGAACCCTCACCAGAACTTTAAGTGGAGGTATAAATTTTCATACCTAACCTTAAGCACATAAAATTCAGATAAACATACTAATAGGGCAATCTCAACCCCTTTTAATGAACAGATGTATATGCTAATTAGTAATATAATATGTTGGATGTTTTTTAATTGTGAAACAAAATTCTTTCATTCATGACTTCCAAAGCATCTGGTCCACCAGTCACATTTGGGAATGTATATCTTCTCCTATTAGTCTATACAAAACATTTTCGTACTGACAAAAATGCAATTAAAATTTATCCTCCTGGGAAGAGAAATCTTCTTAGGGGATTATGCCACTTATGTCGTAGTTAGATGAAGTATTTTAGCCCTGTTTAATGGTTTATACTAGTCATGATTAAGACAATACAATTTCATTTCAGGTGCACTAAATGTTCAGTATTTACACATTTTTACATTATAAATGTGTTCTTCCCTTTAGAAAATATAATCTAGGTTCTTTACAAAACGCAGGTCTTAAATTAGACTTTTCTGTAGTATGTACAAATGTATATAATGTATGTACTATGTATATAACGGTAAAAGTGTTGATTTATAGCATTATGACTCTAATTAATGCATATTCTAATATTATTGATTATTTTAGATATGAGCCCAAAGCAGAATACCAGTTTTAAACTCCTCGAGCTTATCAGTTGCTCATCATTTGCAATCTGTTCTTGTTCTACACAATAGATATATTATTCAATAAAACAATCTTTTCTGTATCATTTGCTTCATAGTTGGAGTGTAACTGAGGAACAATGGCAAAAATCGTATGTTCGGGGAAGGCAAAGAGAACACAAAAAGTTGATACCCGATAGCAACAACAGATTTAATAATAATATTGATGAGAAGTTTCAAATGGAAGTTCATAATAGGCCACAAAGTTCACAGTTGAAATATTATGCTTATGTTAAGGATTTTTCTCCTTGCTGTTTAGGAGCTAGAGTGAATAAATTGCGAGACACTGAATGTAAGAAGGGAAAATGTGATTTACATAAGGGCAGAAAATGCTGGTATTCGTTTTGTTATGAAAACTTACCTATAAAATAAGGAAAACATTTTTCTGACATTGTACCTGGGAATGTATGATCTGTGCTTCGGTTTTTGCTGAATTCTTTACAGCCAGCTTGTGACATCACTTTTGTATTTGCGTGTTAGTGTAGCAACACATTGTTGTATATTTAACCAGTCCTATTTTTTTTATTGTTCCGTATGTCTTTCAAGGTAGCATAAACATGGCAACCCTCTGGTTTGGGAGAAAAAAGACAATACAAAAATAAGGTTTCTAGGACATAATAAGATAAAAAGAAATTATTTTTAGAGAAATATCTAATGTTGATTTTGCTCTTTACAATTAATTGACAGATCAGAGAAAGTAAAAATTAAAGGTAGGAATAAAAGCATCTGTTTAATGTCTAGGCACACACTTCAGACAACTCCATCATTTGAATAACACAACAAATATAATTACCTTATTTGCGGTCTTTTTATTAGTGGAAGAAGCTTCAGACAGATTTTTTTGTTCTGCTTTTGAACTATAAGTACCCATCTTATACGGTATGTTTTAAAAAGCTACAAAATCTTGCAAATGATTAATTACAGAGTGAAAAAAAAAACCTGATAAACATTTTTAGCAAGCCTTCTAACACTTATTCAGCACTGATACCAACTGATTTCTATCATGATATAACAGTACTGTACCTCACATTAATGTTTCCACATAAAACACTGTTTTCAGAAAACCAAGACTCTTGTTTTGAATATAAATAGCAATTAAACATAGTCCTAGCACAGGAAGAGTCCCGTTGTTCTGAATTAGAATGAAAACTAGATAATTTTTTTTTTAAAAGTGTATGTTTAATTTTCCTGTTTATCAGATGGATATATATAAAAGTAAAAACATGAATGAATTGATCTTGAGAGGAAAATACATTAGAATTTAAGAAATAAGAAAAGCAGAGAAACATTTGAATAATTCTGCCGGATTTGATTATGTAAGTCCACTTGTATGTGCCAGCAAACCATGTTATTCAACAAATACTCTTTTTACTCAGCCTACTTTTTAAGTAACTACCTGAAATTCATAAAGTAAGGAAGAACACTTATGAAATATTAAGATATCATCATGAGAGCTGAAATATACTGCTACAAGGTTCACTGCATATAAAAATTAGATCAGATTCTGCTGGCTTTGAAACCTTTTATGATATTTCTTGAGGGCCTCACAACATTAATTTTAAATCAAAAAAATATTCAAAAAATAAGTGGAATAGCATGTCTTTGCAAATGGCAAAACGAATTGTTAAAACAAAAAAGGCATGGAGCCGTAAAAAAACCAGGTCCCGTAAAAGTCCCTGGTGTAGTCAATAATGTTTATCAATGTACTACTACCAGAATTTAAGATTCTTCTTCATTTCAATCCAGAATTTCCTTTGCAGAAATTATGAACTGCCGTGCCAGCTCAGTGTTAATAATTATTTCCCATTCTTAATGATCAATGAGAAATGCTTACACAGAAGTCTTTCAAGATCAAATACTGTAATATTTCCAGTTCCTTTTCCCTCTGTCATTTCTTTTCCTTCAAAAGTATCTCTCTTGAACAAGTCACTGGGGAAAAGATCTAGCATAATAACAATGGGCAAAGTGGTGGGTGGTGGGGTGGTGGGGTGTGAGTGCCTGTGAGGAGCACAAAACTGCTGGGCTTGTTGTGAATCAGAGGGTTGAAAGTAAGAGAAACTGAAATTGATCTGAAGCACAGCCTTCCCTTTCATGATGATTCACAATTACAAGGGTAATGTCTTCTTTCAGTTGGTGGAGGACTTAAATGATATTTCCTGTTTTGTGCATTAGTCTTTATGTGACATTTAGCTATCATCATGTTCTTGAGAAAGATACCAGCATTGCTTCTCTTCTAGCATCACTGTGTCAGAGATGAATCGCAGCATTCCTTATCCTTCCTTTGCACTGATAAGTACAAAAATCATTCATTTCTGATCTTCACTTAATGCAGGAGTGTAAAATTGGGCAGAGAAAAAGCAAGATGTCATCATTAGGAAAAAGGCAGGTTGACAAGTAAAAACAGTTCTTTCTAATTTGGAAGTAAGGTGGAATTGTTGTCCCTAAAGTGAGGTTAAAGAGATTGCTTACCCCTTGGGTGAAAGTTGCACACTCAATTTCAAACACAGAAGGATTGATTCTAAGTCCCCAGAAATCAGTGATTTTTGAATTTTTTTTCTGCCTTAATGGGCCTTTTCTTGTGTCATAACTTTACATCTTGAAAAATTTGATCTATTTTTTAAGCACTTTCAGTAACTGTATAAAACCCTTCTTTCCTCTTTTAACATAATACATCAGGCAGATTTGAGACAGGGAACATGTCTTACTTTAAATCATAAAATGGTTTATTAGTTTACTTTATAGAAGCCTTATTCTGATATCTATGTGGGATAGATCCTACAGCTGCTTACTTCCTAAATAGTTGGTAGCTGTGAAACCAGTTATGTGAGATACCACATAATGGCACAACCTGGCCCTAAATCTCGGTGTATGCTGCTGGTGCTATTTGTTGAGGCTCTTACTGTCATCGTAACTGCACCACTTATTTCATTGAGCAGCACAGCAAATGGTGTAGCGGCATATGTAAACAATTTACACAAAGGTCATACAGTGGTTTGGGTTTGGATGCTGTATTACCATAAATAGCATTTTTTTTGCTACTGACAATGTGTATGAGCCTTTGGATATGTAATTGTGAGGGACATTTAACCGAGCTTTTAGAGTACCTACATTTCAAGAACATTTTGATTAAATTAGTGCCCATTTTATTACTCGTTACTTATGTCAAAGATATTTTTTAGAGTGTTTATTCAGTAAATTATCTTAAATGATGGAATGCCTTTCCTCCCCACAGTTTTGTTCAGTCCTATTTTTATTAAAACACTCCATGAACTGTCATGCCTGTGTTTTGATACATTTGTGGAACATTTTATGCTCAGTATTAACTGATTAATCCTCCTGCTTGAAGATTATGAAGTCCTCAAATCTGTGTATAATTCAACAAATCCAGATTTAAAAGCTTTTAAGCATTGCGAAACACGTATCTCTTAGGGACTTGAACAATTATTTCATTTTTTTGCCAAGGAAACCAAACCATTAAGAATCATCATGTGTTTTGAGAACCCAGAGGTCTGATTGACAGTATTGCCTCTTTCTCACTTGCTTGATCATTTATTTCTTTCCAGCTAGCTCCTTGGAAGCTGATTTTGAAGAGCTCTTTGCACACCAAACATACTCATTCACATGAGTAGTATAAAGTCACTTGCATGGGCAGGCACCCAGACATTTGCACAGATACCTAAACTTCATAAGCAACAGAATACTTTATCTTTCATTTCATTTCAACCCTTCCCTACTCAGATTTTTTAAAAAATCTGTTAGAATTGTTTAATAATGTCGTTAATGAACTCAACTAATTATTTTGAAAATGGCAGCTGAAAAATTAATTATAAAAATGAAGAATATATACTAGTATCTTACAAATATTTTTGGTCTAATCCAGAGATAAGCATTTTCTGTTTTGAGATATGGATTCTGAACTATGTTATTTCTTATTTGGAAGACTTCAAAAAGGTGTGTAGCTTTTAAAATTCGATACTAATTTATCTATTCTGGTATATGACTTTTGTACATATCAGGTTCTTGTTACCCAAATACTGACTGGTCCATTTTTTTGTTTAATCTTTGTGTGCGTATAATTAAATATAAAGTTGAAAATTTATTATTTCCCTCTCTTCCCTCTCCATTTTAGAGGGGTTTTTTTGTTTGTTTGTTTCTCTTTTTTAAAGGAATATCTTCAAAATGGCTTAAAGTAAGAATTGCTTTTGATACCAGTGGTCCTGGACTACAATTAAGTAATGACTTGGAATAACAAGCTGCTGTCTTTTAGGCATCCACATACAAGCCTAAATATATTGGTAATGAAAGTATCAAGTACTAGTAATTAACACCACACATGTTTTCAGCTCCCATTTAAATTAGAAGTACCTGGGAGTCCTCACTATTGAAAGGCTCCAAAGGAAGGAAACGGGAGCTTGATCATTAATCAGTGTTTTATCTTAGATGGTATATCATTCATACAAATGATAATTGAAAATATTTGGGATCATACTAACATACTAAAATTTTTTTCTTAACGGAGTTGCTTTTCCATTGGCTGTTTGTTGCCATAACAGTCTTCTTGCAAAATGTGAGATTGTTGTTTCTATTTATTGTCCCTGAAGACATAGAATGGCATATGGTTGTCCAGAAGTAGGCTGAATATTCAATTCTCTGTTCTTCTCACTGAGCCTCCTGCATTTTTGCAGTAGGTAAATCACCTAATCAGGAACTCAAGCTAATTTGGAAATCAGCAGTCAAAAAGAAGAGACATGCATCTCTAAAGTGCAACTCATCCCAGATCCCACAGAGATGTGGGTCACAGTTCTGAGATGTTCCTCTGCACGGATGTTATAGGAAGTCCCAGGCAGACGTCAGGGATGCAGAAGATAATATTGGGTAATCATGAAATCCTAGATGAAATATTGTTAATAAGACTGTGAGATAGAAAGTAAACGTAACAGAAAAAGAAAAAGGATTGTTCAAAGCTGCTGCTTTTACAACTTTGTGCTGCTCTAACTTAGATAGGAATATAATACTTGGATGAGTTTTTCCTTACTTCCCTTCTGCTTGATTTTTGTGATATTAATAATTAAAGATTGTTCATTCCCTACATCATCAGGAATTCTAATGGTTGTGCCAAGCAGAAAATTTGCCAAGAACAATACCCTTTGAATCACTTAAGGATAATTAGCCTTTTTTTTTTTTTTCCATTTTCTTTTTGAGACTTTTTTTCCCACTGATGTCGGTGTTCATCTTGTATTTAGTCCATAGACGACATTATATGTAGGCTTTTAGGGTACTAAAAGGATATTTGTCATAAAAGGACTAAAGGACTTCTTAGGATAAATTCAATAGTGGGTTAAGATATGTATTTCTTGTGATATTTTCTACTTAAATCAGTATTGAAACTGCCCTTCTGTCTTCAGGATTTCAAACTAAAAATAAAATATATCAGAACAATAAAAGAATTTTGTCATTTCACCGCTCAGGTAATGATGCTTGACCCTAAGCTTATCATTGTTTGCTTATTAATCACCAAAATACATTTACTTCAGTAGCAGAAAGCAACAGAAATGACATACTGAAATATTAATTACTCACTTAGGAGACAGAAAACATATTAGAACTTCTTTTTCAAACTATTGTGCACATTTTTTGGCACACTTATACTGACTATATTTTCTGTATTATCACTTCATGAATTCTTTTATCTTGTCCCAGTTGATGTGTTCTTACATTTTTTCCAAGACTCCAGAAGATTTATTAAATGGAGTTGAAATATGCTTTTAATAAAGCTAAACTTCTCTTGAGGTTTTAGGTTCTTCCTAGCTCCATTTTTTGTGTGGTAATTATATAAAGAATTTAGGGACTGACTCAGTCCAGTGGTGCTGCCTTGCTTATACAACATATTCTCTACTAGAACACTTCTGAGGATGACAATCCAAGCATGTGAGAGGATTTAAAGCAGAAGGTCCAGCACTAACAGAGGGATGCTCTCATTACAAGTATTAACTGGTTCCAGGAAGGAGTGTAGTTGTTTATATCATACAGACAAGGCAACAAATAACAAGACTCATTTTTCCTGAACAGTCAAATTGAATTCAATTAAATTGAATTCGTAATGAAGGTCATTGTTGATGGCTGAGTGAAAGGCCATTCCAATTCAGAATGCAAAGTCAGGATGAGAAGAAACTTAAATCTATGAAGATTTAATCTCTTCTTTCTCTAGTTTTTCTCTTGAAATTGAGCTATAGAAGCTTCTTACCTGTATCAGATACCAGCCAAACTTCTGGTACAATCAAGATAGTGTCAAGTTTCTGATGTCTATAGTGTCTTTTGCTTTTTCTTATTTTAGTTGAGTTACTTTCATGATCTCTGTGCCTCTCAAGACAGCAGCATAGCATGAAAAGGTAAAAAAATTAAGCTGAACATGTTACAAGCCATTCCTGGAGGTTCATTCAGCATGCTTCACCAGAACCACAGTCTGATCTGACCCATGGGCAGTGTGGAGAACTCTCCTAGTCCAGCAGAACATGCAGCTGTTTTGCATTCACAGGTGCTTTAAACCCTCGGGTTTGAAAGGGGACCTTTGGTGAGACTAGCTCCCACATCACACTTTTTTCTGAGTTTGACTGCTGCTTGCTTCAAAAAGGGACAGTTATGCTTCATGTAAATTCTAGCGCCATCTCCCACGTACTCTACAAGTGCACTGTATTAGTGAACAAAGGGGAAAAAAACAACGACAATTGTGGTTGAATCATTCCTGGCAAAATATGTCAGACTTAGAGTCCTGAAGATGAAGTTCTTTGTTGTGGGGTGAGACAACTCTCTTGCTGTGTATCTGAATAGTCTCCTTGTGAATTTTCTTTGGCTGGGGCAGTTCCCATCCTCATGTACATTCATGTATATTCCCCCCTCGGTGGCCTAGCTGGTTTTTTGTTGCTACTTATGATTTGTCTAGGCTCATGGGTTACTAGAAATCTATAGGAGTTTTGAAAAAGAATACGGATTTGAGTTTCTGTTTACAGTTACTAATCTATTAATAGTAAGTCTACCAACTTTAAACACTCAAATATAGAAATATTCACTAAAATCTGACCATATAAAGTAAAGTTTTCTAGTTTATTAATTTTATTTCTTTAAGAAATGTATGATGTCTTTGTTAAGTACCTTAACTACTAGCCTTTTCTCTTAAGGGCCTGCATTCTCACAAGGGAACCATTCAGTGCTGTGATTGGATTAATACAAATTGGATGGGAAAATTGGGCTGGGATAGAGGCAATTGAATTTGGAAAGTTTATGAGAGCTGCTAGTTTGGGGTGAATAATAAAATAAAGACAGCAGTTTTGCAATTTTGAAAAGCTCTGTGCTATGTAATAGACTATAATTTAATTCTGAGAGACTATTTTATTAGATTTTTTCCCAAGTAAAATCACAATTCCTATTGTTCCTTATCATATGTCTCATTACCACTGCAAGTATTATTCTCTTTATATGATTATAGTGATTCATACTTCACTCTCTTCGTTGTTTTGTACACAGTTGCAAGTAAATAGCAATTTGACGCTTCTGAATATAAGACCAATAGGTTCTTTGTTGTTTTTTTTTTTTCTAAACAGGGATGTATATTTTAGCGAAGGAGTGCTGATAAGCCTTATACTGGGATCAATCAACAGATGCATAACTCTGATAAAATGTAAATTCTCAGCATTGGTCAAAGTAATAAAGCTGAAGAAATGCCTGTGCCAAACAGTTGTTCATAGTTTTACAATAGAACTGTATGAAGTTCATTGTCATTTACACTCATTATCCTGTATAGATACTTTTTGAAAATATGTCATTATCATTTGTATATTTGAACGTACAACATGAACAAAATAATCCCTTTTTGAGGGAAGTTGGTCCTGTGAGAGAAGGAACACTTTTCATGCTATGCTGAATACTTCCAAATCTAGTCAAAGCCAAAGAGAGTTGGGAGAGTGAGGTTTCAGTTCACCCCATTGTTGAATTGAAAGGACTTCATTAGTTGGGCAGAAAAGAGCAATTCGTTACAGTTCCTGAAGAAGCAATGGTTTAAGAAATGACTTACAGAAAAGAAATGTGGCGTTATCGGTGAAACTGTATGATGAATTGAGACCTGGTTCATATTCTTGCTCATTCAGAGTTGTGAGTAGGTATCAAATTCAACAGGGTGGCACTGTCTAAGAAGGTGAATTTATCTCAGTATTGATTGCTTGGTTGTTTTTTACTTCAGAATTTTTAATAAATGCTTACCTGGGGGAAGAGCTGAGGGGAAGGGAGGAGTAAGGAAGGGAGCAGGGAATGTCTGAAATGACATTGCGCTGAAGCAACCATTCTAAATATAACTTCAAGTACAGCAAAGCATGTACATGTTCACAAAACTGTGAAGTGAACAGAAGCTTAGTTTTTAACGGATTTTTTCAGTTCAACTCATTTCATTAAGGATTTTTAGATTTTCTTTTAAAATTAGGTGCACTTAATCAGGGATTCAACTTAGTTCAAGGTAGATACTAGTAATGAACAATATGGGCTATCCACCCATTGTGCCAAAGGACAGCATTAACATTTGATCCTTACTAGAGAAGGTTAGTTAAGGAATTAAACGAATCCTGCCTTTTGGCTTCTGGATTTTACTCATGGATCAGAGCACTAGTTTAGACTCTGCTCAAAAAGTATACCTAAATTTTCACAAAATGGATCAAAGGATATTGGATATTACTTTTTGCCCACCTTAGGGTATCTCTAGAAATTTGGTTTCGTTATTGCATACCCACAGTAATTAATATATCGTGTGGTAGTGCAAGAACATGATTTATTTATTAGCTTTTCTACGTTTTGAATTGTCAATTTTAAACTGCTTATTGAAACTCTCCAAAAAGCTGCTGACTTGTATTTTTACATTTCCCTCCCTCTTCCCTTCCCCCCTTCCCCCTTTGGATTCAGATAGTAATTAACATAGTAGATGTCATTCAAATTAAATGCAGAGGAAATAATTTGAAAGTAGTGCACTGGGGAATGTACATGACTCAGTTATAAACAGGATTATTACAATATTGAGAAGTAACTGAGAAATTGAGCTGTAAAATAAAAGACAAATCCTACCTATGTTATTTTGTGAAAATAGTAATTTTAAATTTTGAGGTATGCTTGTCTTTGGTGATCTCTCTGTTTATCTCTGAGAAGAGAAGTAAGACTTATAAGTCGGTAGTGCTAAAAACTCCTTTGATACAATGATGATGTTAATATATTGAAAGTTATGTATACCCGTGTTAACCTCAAATTATATAGAAACGCTTCCTATAGGATGATTTCAAACTTGCAAACAGTGCTGTACAAAATGGACAGAACTCTTAGGGGAGTGTGTGCACTATATACAGTTATCCAAATACATTCAAGTTATACATTGAATTAAATATCTCCAGAAACCAAGTCTTAAATTTGATCTCTAGAGATCAGCATCACCTCCTCATTCATCATGACATGGTCCAAATGACTGAATCCAGTGGACAGGTTTCCACAGATAGTTGTATTCACTAGATTCTGAAATAAACACACTAATTCAGTTTCAATAATTTGTGGTAGCACAGAGCTTTGTTAAAGAGCTAATATTCCTTCTTCACCTTGGATTGCTAATTTTTGTTTTACTGTCATTAGACAAGGCAGAGATATAACAAGGTACTTAATTATCATTTGTTATATTTTATGAAGCATAAGACCAAGACACTGTTGTTCTTCATATCTGCAAACATACAGTGAAAGACTTACCCTTTAAAATTCAAAATACCACCTATGGTGAGATTTAAGAATTGGAAATAAAAGGAGACAGTGACAAAGGGAAGATGATGGTTTTGGTCTCTTTACTTCTCCTTATTTATAAATTTATCTAACTATAGAGCTATTACAAATCTTCAGGTTTATTCAGGATATAATTATGAAAGTATGAGTGCCAAAAGTGCAAGTAACCTTCAAGGTGTTTTAACAAGGGACTGGAATGATCAATAGGAATTTAGTATCTCTTTTCTACATGAATCCTGATGTTAGAAACAGCTGTTTTAATATAGTCAGCCCAAATGTCTTTTGATTTGTAGCAGTAATATTACTTTATCTCATAAGTGCTTTTCATCTAACTATTTCTAAGCTTTCTTTCCCCAAAACATTAATTAAGTTCATGTTCTGATGTACAGTAGGTTAATATAATTTTTGTTTTACAGATGAAGAAACTATATCTAAAAAGGTCACATCTCATGTCAGTTACAGATGGAGGTACACAGTATTGTTCTGCTTTAGCCACTGGGAAAAAATAAATCTTTCTTCAATCTATGCATTTGCAACTGTTAACATAACCAGACATAAATGCCCAGAAATTAAGCTTTTCATTACAAGAACACATATTTCCATCAGATGAAGGAGGGGAGAGAAAGAAAACTCTTGTAGGTAGCCAAAGCAGAAGAATATCTCCTGTGAAGACAGACTGAGAGAATTGGGGTTGTTCAGCCTGGAGAAGAGAAGGCTCCAGGGAGACCTTGTAGCAGCCTTCCTGTACCTGAAGGGGGCCTACAAGAAAGCTGGAGAGGGACTTTTTACAAGGGCCTGTAGCGATAGGATAAGGGGTAATGGCTATAGACTGAAAGAGGGTAGATTTAGATTAGATATAAGAAAGAAATTCTTCACTATGAGGGTGGTGAGGCACTGGAACAGGTTGTCCAGAGAAATTGTGGATGCCCCATCCCTGGAAGTGTTCAAAGCCAGGTTGGATGGGGCTTTGAGCAACCTGGTCTAGTGGAAGGTGTCCCTGCCCATGGCAGGGGGGTTGGAACTAGATGATCTTTGAGGTTCCTTTCAACCCAAACCAGTCTATGATTCTATGATATGATTGTATGAATGACATCATTCAAGTGGACCAGTCACTAGACATTGGATAAAAATGTTTACATATAGTATGTGTGTGTATATACATACATACGTGTGTATGTATGAATATACATACTTAATGTATTTTTAAACTGTAATTTTTAAAGAGCTGTGGAAAAGCTTTCAGGAGATCTGCAATCTGATTTTATGTTTAGGGATATATCAGAAAGGATCATCTCTTCCAGAAACAGATGTATTTCCCCAGATTTGAACTGGAAAATTCTGTTCAGTAGTCTGAAACAAAAACTAATGGGGAAAAAACTCTTTAGTGGAGTAAGCAGCTGGCATATTCTGCAGAATAGAAATTCAAAAATTTTATTTAAAGCAAAAATGCTTCATTTCAAACTTTTAACTAAGCTTTTGAGACCCTCCCTCTTTCTCCTGGAAGCTCCTAAACATTCTTAAATCCCAGCTTCTAGACATTGTGTCTATGGAGAATCTTGAACAGATTGTAGACCTGGCATCTACGCTTTCCAGGATTTCTAGGTTGCTGCTGAATAGGTTTTGAGATGTCTGAAAGTATTGCTCACTTGGTCGAATTTGAAAACTGTGGGATCTATATCTCATCACCAGTCTAGTTCTGGACTGAAAAGGCTGGAAAACCTGTTAGCTTTGGCTTCAGTACAGTTTGACTTGTAGGATGGATGTTTCTATGTAATTGGGAACAGTTTTCTAAAAGAAAATCACAAATTTTTAGCAAAACTGAAACTTTCCCTTGAAAGTCATAACACTTGTAGAATACATTTTCTATCAAAATCGTTGATAAAAGAGGAAGTTCCAGACCAGAACCATCAGCCACTTTGCAGTAGGATGATTAATGATTACATCATTACAGCGTTTTCCTTTGATGGCCTTTGGAGCCATCAAAGTTCAGTGTGCTCCATTTTCCTTTCTTAGGTTACTGGGGTTCCTACACCTATCATTACTCCTCTGTGTGGATGGTCATCAGGCATTAGTCAGGCAACCTAGCATTTGTTGTTAGACAAGATTACTGATAATTAGGTTAGTCTGGAAGCCACATAAACAAATTACTTCAGGTATCCAAAGCAGAGTTTCTGTAGGACTTAGGTTCCTCATCCAAAACTGTGATTCTCACTACTCCCTTTTCACAGCTGCTGGCTGTGTGAATTCTCTTGCTCTCTGCTGTGGAGTAGGACTTCAGTCCTAAGGTTTCACAAATTAAAATCACTTCCATTCTTATCCCTGGAAAAGCTTGATTTATTAGACATGCTTAGGTCACTCTTATTAGATTGAAGCAGGAGTTGCCCATTTCTTTTTGTCACATAGCCAGTGCACTACATATATTCTGCCCCAAAGCAGTACTTCAGGAAATGAATTAGCGCAGTTTAGGTTTAAGTGCAAATTGACCTCCCCTGAAAGTTACCTAACAAACAAATAGAGGGAGTGGGTTTAAAGAAAAATTCAGCCCTTCTGTGTCTTTTTTTAAGTAAATATGATTAGGTAGCTTCTTGTAAAATAACTTGTTTTAGGTTTCTTCCATACAAAATAAGTGTTTATACAGATAGTAACCTTCCCATAATTTTGTAGAGAAATAGGTCATTTAGTTAGGAAGTTTGCAGATGACACCAAGCTGGGCGGGAGTGTTGATCTGCTGGAGGGCAGGAAGGCTCTGCAGAGGGACCTGGACAGGCTGGATCGTTGGGCCGAGGCCAACTGCATGAGGTTCAACAAGGCCAAGTGCCGGGTCCTGCACTTCGGCCACAACAACCCCAGGCAACGCTACAGGCTTGGGGAAGAGTGGCTGGAAAGCTGCCCAGAGGAGAAGGACCTGGGGGTGCTGGTTGACAGCCGGCTGAACATGAGCCGGCAGTGTGCCCAGGTGGCCAAGAAGGCCAACGGCATCCTGGCCTGTATCAGGAATAGTGTGGCCAGCAGGAGCAGGGAGGTGATCGTGCCCCTGTACTCGGCGCTGGTGAGGCCGCACCTTGAGTACTGTGTTCAGTTTTGGGCCCCTCACTACAAGAAGGACATTGAGGTGCTGGAGCGTGTCCAGAGAAGGGCAACGAAGCTGGTGAAGGGCCTGGAGCACAAGTCTTATGAGGAGCGGCTGAGGGAACTGGGATTGTTTAGTCTGGAGAAGAGGAGGCTGAGGGGAGACCTCATCGCGCTCTACAACTACCTGAAGGGAGGTTGTAGTGAGGTGGGGGTTGGTCTCTTCTCCCAAGTAACCAGCGATAGGACGAGAGGAAATGGCCTCAAGTTGCGCCAAGGGAGGTTTAGGCTGGACGTTAGGAAAAAATTCTTTACTGAAAGAGTGGTCAGGCCTTGGAACAGGCTGCCCAGGGAAGTGGTGGAATCACCATCCCTGGAGGTATTTAAAAGACGTATAGATGAGGTGCTCAAGGACATGGTTTAGTGGGCATAGGGGGTGTTGGGTTGACGGTTGGACTCGATGACCTTAGAGGTCTTTTCCAACCTTAATGATTCTATGATTCTATGATTCTATGACTGTTATTTTGTTGTGGAATCAGATGTCTAAAAATGGATAACGAAACTGATAGTCAAAGCATTTGAGGAGTTGATATCATTATATTTCTTTCTAGAAATAAGGGTAAAAAGGCATAGTCTAAATTACAGCTTTAAATAAACTTTATGAGTGACAACTATTATCGTCCTCTGGGAAAGAATATGGGTAATCACAGGGAAACTGATTGTTTCAACAACTACAGTTTTAAAGGTATTCTGCCTGGGTATCCTTTTATAGCTGGAGTTTCATTTGGAGAGTGTTGGACTACTGGAACAGTTGCTTTTCCTTAGACATTTTTTTTTTCATAAAAGAGATGGTATAGTTTGGCAGATTTGCTTGGTGAAACTTTCGTACAATAAAAACAGTGGCCTATCATACTCTATTGGTTAAGCTGAACTGAATTTCAAGACAAGTAGTTCCCTTCAAAGTGACTTGTGTTGTTGCTTTTTTTTTTTTAATTTAAAAATATATAGAAAAGTAAACGTAGAGAGATTCTTACTGATAGATGAACGATTATTGACATACGGATATAAGGGTACATGTGCCTTAGATTTATGTCAATTATTGAGAGCTTTGTTTTAGTTTAAATGCTGATATTTATTGTTTTTCTAGAGTTGGAATTATATCTTACATGACTGTTGTGTTTTGTTTTTTTTCTTGGAAATTATGAATGCATTTTCCACTTTCTTTTGAATTTTCCTTAGCCAATTTCTGCTGTTATTCTTATTAATGTGTTTCTTTCATTCTATGTAATTTTCTTTTATTGTTTTTTTTTCTTTAGGACCATTTTCTTCCTTGGAGTAAAATGTAACCTGGTGTACTAGGTTCACCCTTGCAGACCTCCCATGCCTTGCCTGTTTCCAAATAACGCAGGCATTCCAAATACAGGAGGATGAAACCTGTGTGTCTTATGATATTTAAATTTTGTCTGTGTTCTATGAATTTATGTACAAGAATAACTGCAATGTCAGATGAAATGGTAGGGTAGAAAAAAATCCACACAACAAACAAACACAAAAAACCAGCTGATACTCATCTGATTACTGTAAACTTCAATTGTGTGAGACTTATTGAACAACTAACGTTATTCACTGATGTTTTAAAGATGTGGGTATTATCTTGTCCACAGAATGTGTTATATCATTGAGGGGAAGGAGGGCTGATATGCTTTTGGGTGACAGAGTTCTTAAGAAATGGTTTTGCAGTCAAGTTACAAATATTCTTTCTCAGATATGAAAAGCACAATCCTTTTGTTTACATGGAAATTTGTATTGCACAACTCTGTGTGATTTTCAGCTCTGCTCCACAAATAGAATATGATAAGAGCAATGTAATATAGTAGGGCATGTCACCGTGGACTCTCTAGAGTAGCATAAGGTTCTCTTTTAAGAGTTTTGACATTTTATACTAAAGATATAAAAACTATTTAAATTTAAAGCTACATTTACGTAGCCTTGTGTGATGGGTTGACCCCAACCAGCAGCCAAGTACCCACACAGCTGTTCACTCACTTCCCCCACCAGCAGGGTCGGGGGAGAAGGTAAGAAAAACATGGGTTGGGGTAAAGACAATTTAGTAGATAAAGGAAAAAGGGAAAAAACCAAACAAGCAATGCAAAAGAAATCACTTATCACCTCCCACAAGCAGACTGTTGCCCAGTCATTCGCCAAGCATCAGCCACATTGGGAGGCAACCCCTCACCCCCCTTCTTCTTCCTCTATGTCAGTTCTTGTTGCTGAACATTATGTTACATGGTATGGAATATCCCTTTGGCTAGTTTGGGTCAGCTGTCCCGGCTGTTTTCCCTCCCAACTTCTTGCCATCCCATGTTGGGGGTGGGGGCAAAGTGGGAAAAAGAGAAAGCCTTGATGTTGTGCAAGCACAGTTCAGCAATAGCCAAAACATTGCTGTATTATCAACATGTTCCGCCACAAATCCAAAACACAGCTATGAAGAAAACTAACTTCATCCTAGCCAGACAAAGTACACCTTGCTAGCATAACTAATATATGGAATATCACGCACCAGTTTTAGAAGCATATCTGACATCAAGAGAAGTTATAGGAGTAGTGAGTAATTCATTTGGATGTTGTCTTATATATGAACAGAGATGTACATCACATAGAAGTGATGATGGTTAGAGCTATATGAAAAAGTTGTAACCCTACTTTATTTCAGAAGATATCTTCGCTCATTCTGCACTGTTTTCCATTATTTCCATTTGATGTATTTGCTGTCATTTGTTCACAGCAGCATACAATGAATTTTTTCATTTGTTTCTCAGTACAGTCAGACATTAGATCTTGCTGACTTTCAGTAATGCAACGTGTTAGTCAGCAGAGTCTTGCTTTAAGTCTGCACTGAGAAAGGCTGAAAGTAACTGCCTTTGTATGTTCTTTTTTTCTAGTTCATGCTTAATCTCTTTGAAAATGCTTCAATTTTCATTGTATTAGAACTGTTCATTCTTTAGCTTATAAAGGCAGATGAAAATACGAAGATGAAGGAAAGGAAAAAAGAAAGCACATAACAAATATGGGATAAAAGCATTGTGCAACAAAGGGGGCAGAAATTCATTTTATTGTAAAGATTTGAGCTCTGTATTTTATTTGATTCCAATCTGCGTTGTCCTCATAATTTTGCTTCTTGTCCAACACACTGCCGGAACAGTATTTAATCCATAATAATTTTGTATCTAAGCATAATTCAGATTTGAAAAAGCCCATTCTGTTCTTGATATAATGATTTTTGTAAGTCATTACAAATTGATTTTTTTATAAATCACCTCCCCAAAAGTTCAAGAATACAAAAACCGAAAAAATGAGATCTAGCACTTAAATTCCAAAATTAACCACAATAAAAAAGAGAACTGCCAATAAATATTAATGTCTGAGAACATTTAATAACTGAGGACATACATTGTGCATTTTCAGTATGACTAGAAAATTGGATGGGGAGTAAAGTAAACTAAATCCTGAGAAACTGGTAAGGCATACTGCAGCTCTACGTGGATCTTCCAGGATGTTTGCAAAGATGAGCTTCATTAAAGTATTTGCTTGGTGGTATCTTCATTTATAAATACTTTGTTAATCTTTAAAAGGTCGCCTGAAAAATTCTAGTCATCCTTTTGGATTTTTTTTACCTTCTTGTTGGATATTTTCTCTAATGCAACCTTTTTTTTCTACCTAAAGTTTTACAGAAATACTCATTTTTAAGAGGATATTCAAATGTCCATCTGTTCTCTAAAACTAATTCTATAAAAAGCTAACAGTAGACATGTTTTTAAATAAATCTGAGCTTCAACTCAGAATTTATATTTAAAACATTTAATGGGAAGGTTAGAAAAGTCCACTAGGGACTTCATAAAGTTATCTGTACTTTTCTGTAAAATGCTGTTTGTTCAGATGATAACCTATATTTATCTGTGTATTAATAAGAGAAACTTAGTATTTTCTAATACATTCATCCTCTAGACGAGAAGACAAGATGCAGGTCAATAAAAACTTACTTTACCTGTATCAGTGGTTTCACCAGTGGACAAAAGACCAGGGACTTACTAACTTGTAATGTAAAACATGAATAAAAATGTTGACTTCTTTGTGAGACTTGAACATCTGGTGGACATAAACCCAACTGCTAAGTTGTATATGTAGTTAAATATGTATAATAACATACATATATAGGTTCTGAATCAGAACCTAAAGTCTAACTTCACAATGTAACTTAGCTTTATTTCAGTTATTAGATTTGTGCCCAGTTGTATATTTAAATACATCAAATTATACTGTTGCTGTATTAGAAATGTACACTATATGGCACTTTATGCATTCTTATAATGTAATAATACATAATATAAAGTTCAGTATTAGAAAAACTGAAAAAAAAATAGATAGCACAGTAAAGAAAGTGTGTTTTTGTAAGTAACCAATTTTATTCAAAACTCCTATCTGTTCTTGAAAATATCTTGAACATATGGACTAAATAGTTGATAGGAATGAAAGCATATTTGTGTATGAGGGTGTAGGAGTTTAGAAGAAGGAAGGAGAAGTAGGTGTTAAACATGACAGTAAGGTGGGAAAAAGTGGCAATGAGAGAATGAGAAATCTAATGCAGAAATTTATCTTGTGCAACTAATCCTTGACACTTATGTAACTTTGGGTATAGCTATTTCTACAAGCTATATCTGAATCAATACCTGTATGTTCTTACTCTGCTGTAAATGTGAGGCAGCTTATTCCTATTTATTTTAAGGCAATTTATATACATAATCATATCCTTTCAAAGAAAATAATCTTGAGTACTGTCTTACATGTTAACTCTAGGACACTGGTAGCCATTGGAATAGGTTGCTTTTCATACAACCAGACAAATAAGATTCTTCTGTTATGGCTTGGAAGCACTTGGATATTTGTAATGAAAATTTCATGTTATAAAGTGTAACTTCACTTGAGAGAATTCATAAATACTGACAAGGTGACAGATTTTGTATCTTTAAGGAAAAAATGATTTTTGTCATCTGATACTTAGATACTTCATCCTTTCAGGTTACATTCTAATCAAGTGTTTGAACAGTAATTGAAATTAATATTTTTTTAATATATTGAAATGAATATATTTATAATGTATATAAAATGTGGAATATAAGAAAGAAATTATGTACTATGGTTAGGTTTGGGAAAAAGTTTTCTAACCTTTAACAGCTAATTAATTTAGTTGCTCAGTGATTAAAAGAACAGTGGATTGTATTAAGAAGTTAACAACTCTCAGTAGTGACCTGGTCCCCGTTGGCATGCCTCTAACTTTATTACCTGTTGTGATAATTAAGTAAAAAGCAGACCTGTGTAAGCTCCCAGGAAATGCAACAAATGCAAAAATATGATCTGTCATGTTTGTGTCATGCTGACTTTTGTTGCATATTTTATGGTTTTGTTTTCCCTTTGATTGATCATAACAGGTTTTCTTCATTATGAGTGTGTTATAACATGTGGTACAGGTTTGCATATGGAAGAACTAAAGATGACAGGTTAGAGTGTGTCAGAAGTTCATTGTCATAAAACAAACTTGACGAGATTGTTAAGTTCATTTTTATCTTCATTGTATTTAAAAAAATAAATTTTGTGCTTTAGAGACAGTTTACCTTGTTTAGGTCGATGGTTTACTCCCCATTTTATTAACAAAAAGTGTACCTAAAATGGACAAGCTCAAACTTGTGTATAGATAAGAAAGGGTATTTCAATGTTTTGTAGGAGATGCAGATTGTCTTCATCTAAAAAAATGTCTCTTCTTTAAAACTCTAATTTCTTCGGGCCAGTCTTTAAAATGTGACAGTTTTCAGTTGTACTGGAACATTCCTTATGCTGATAATCGTGTACAAGAATAGTGCAGCTAGGGGCTCCACCATCTGCCTCATAAACAGTGAACTCACAAAGTGAGATCATAAATCTGAAAGAGCTAGGAAAATCTTTCACCATGAGCACCAAAGCACGCTGTGTAAGTTCTTATGACCATTTCTTCAGGGCTTGTGCATCCTCCTATAATTCATGAAATGATCTGACAACCACCCAAGAAAAATGTGTTAGACCTTTTAATACATTTTAATATTTTTCTGTTGTTTTTAGGTTCCAGTAGAAGCATGAGTAAAATAATGTTTGGAATAGAAGTTGGTGACAAGTCCATTCTTTCTTGTATTCCAAACTTCATTCCAGACTTGTATCAGACTTGTTTCTGATGAACCTCTTCTTTAAGCAATTTATATACCTACACAGACTGTCCATTATATCTGAGAAATGGAAATTTGGTCCTTTGTCCTACTGCTTTATATATTCCCTTGGTGTCCTAAACCCATGCATTTGCGATCTTGTAGATGAGAATAGAGGCTTTGTGTTCTGTAAGCAGTCAATGTAGGGATCTGGTATATTTTCAGTTTCTTGTATTTCTGAGTATGCTCCTTGCTGTCTTGTGTAAGTGTTCTATATTCCTGAGGGTTGGTTGCTTCATGGCCAGGTGTGTTGCATTGCTGAAGCCAGGAGGCAGGAAAGTATATATTATATGCGGTCAGTCTATAACCTGCTAGGATGAAATGCACTGTCTTAGCCAGCTATAGATAGTAGAACACATTCTTTACATAAAATATAAATTATTATAGTTCAACATCCTAAATCCAGGAGCAGTCCTACATTGTAATCTGTGTCAACCAGTTTACAGACACAAATTTTTAAACAAAGGAGATGATGTTATGGATAAAACCCCTCAACATATTTTCCTTTGCCAAATTCAAGCATATGAACCTTATCCCAAGTCAGTATCAGCCAAGTGTTATTCATCCAGCCAAAATTTTTAACAGTAGTGGAGGCTGTTATGGGTCAATTTGTTTGGGCTTCTTTAGCAAGGTGCAAAGAGGTTCTGCAAACAGGATATACACAACTTGAAAGTGTAAAGCAATAATTTATTGCCTGATATACAACACATAGGTAGGACCTAATGAGCTTTTAGGCTAAGCATTAACATGTTCGCCACTCCTACGAGGCAGCAAAGAGTCTTTGCTAGCCAGGCAGGCAACAGTTAGGGGAGGAGTGGTTGGTGCCTGCAACTCCCTGGAAGGGGTCTTCACAGATGCTACCAGCGCTGATGTGGATGACACTTGGTGACCCAGCAGTTCCCAACCAGCCTGTCTCTTCCTTTTTTTTTTTCTTTAGGGTTTTATACCTTTCTATGTTGGCATTTACTTTCTTGAGTCCTTGAGCTGCTAATGATCAATAATCCTACTTCTGTCTGTGATTGGAGCGAAAGTTAGGCAGCTGCGCCATATCACAGCTAGGCCTTGCATCCTTGGTACCAGGGGCTTGGGGTGAAGGGGTTGGCTAGGGTGAGGGAGGACTGTAGCTTGGGTTGGAGAGAGAAAGGGTGACAAGTTATAGATTGTGATTTGTTATACTTTATCTTGGCGTGTGTTACTGACACATCACGCAGGTGTGATTTTCCAGACACTTCACAGCTGCCTCTGAATGTGGAATAGAATGAGGATAAGAATGGTTGGTTTAGGACTCTGAAGATGAAGATTTTTTAGCCTAGGTGATGATCCCCAGCAGCATGCTTTGGGCTTTTTGTTCAGAAGGCATTCAGATACATTCAGTAAATTGTTCTGCAACTGTCACCAGCTGGAAGTCACAGAGCAGTATAGCACAATTAAAATTAATGGATTCCCACCAACCAATGACAGCAAAGGACCACTAGAAGTCATCCACTTGTGTAGACTGCCCTGAATCCACATTATGCCCCATCTAAGTTCATTGGCTTTTGTAAACAGGCCTGAAATTGGCATTTAGCTAGGTTTTGAAACTTTGTCAGAAAAGGAAAGCTTAAGTCTACTGAGTTGTTAGCCAGAGGTGGCTTGTCCAGAATGCAGGTTTTTTCATATCTGCTGGATGTTTTGAAGACCTTAAAGAAGGAAAGAAAATTTAGTTCCTGAATATATCAACAGATGTTTTCTTCAGAACAGTAATCTTCTCTTACCAGCCAGGAAGGAAGGAAGACTTAGATGGTGTTTCTCATGTAAGTCAAATTGCCATCATAGTATCCTCTGCTTTTTTCTATAAGAAGATAATAGGGACTAAGTGGGGTATTTTCTGGTAAGAGAAAGAGGGATTCGTACAGGATAATGTGTTTGGTTTAGGTCACGTATCTGTGTTTTTATTAATTCTTCACAGGGCCTAGCAAAGAAAGAGTTAATCTGTGGTTCCCAGGACTTAGCTGGCCAAAATGTATCAAAGACAAATAATTAATGTTGACAAAATGGTTTAATATTTTGGGTGAAGTTCATCTATTTTTGTTTTATAGAATCTGACCCTGAATACTTGTAAAGAATTTGAAAGTCTATGAAGAATTTGCAGTGTACACCCAGCAGTAAATATGAAATAGTAGTATCTCAATAATAAATCTGAAAATATATATTTTTATCTATCTAAAAAAAAATGTAGCAGATTTTTAAACGTAATGAAATGATAGCATAAAATAGCATAATGGCCTTTGAGGATAGAGTTTCCTCTGTTACAAGCACATTAAAGTTATTCATCTGCTATTCATCTTTTCTGAGTTCAACAGAAAATGTAAAACTATCACGTTTCTACAATTCTAGTGTCTTGTGATAATTTTAAACTTTAATTTCTCAATGACTATTTATGATGCAAATCTTCTAGTTTATTAGTCATACAAAAATCAACTGTCAGTAACAGCCTGATCTTTTCTACTTTTAAAGTCATTATATTGTAGAATTGATTAAGTCACGTAACCAATAGTAATGAAGTGGCATTGGAGCAAACTAGGCTGGAGTTCAATTAGAAAGGTGTAATTTTAGCTAAGTCAGTATCCCGAAGTCAAGTGAAAAGATAAAAGTAGTCTCATGTGGATGCACAGGATATTTTGCTACCCAGAAGAAACATATCTACTAATTAAGAGCTACTTAAGTAATCGTTAAGAAATGTATTAGAAGAATGTTTTACATCAGATATTGCTACAGAAGCGCAAATAACAATATGTGTTATTCAGCTTCAGTTTAAAACAAATCTCTGCTCCTTCCTAAAAGGAAAATATAGTATCAATTTATGGAATTCCTTCAGTTTATGCTCTATGAAAGGTCAAATGAAATGAGATCCTTTTCAAATTCTAACCATTAAAAAAGTGAATCTCAAGGCCAGTGCCTAAGATGATGAACAGAGTTTCTGCTTTTGTGTGGTTATGTTTATACAGTAAGATAATATTTTTTACTTCAAAAAAATCAGTTCCTTTTGAACCTGACTTTTTTTTTTCTTTTTTTTTTTTTCTTTTTTGTTACAATTTCAGTACCTATAAATAGAAGCTCTTGACATTTTGCATCATTCTCTACCCTTGGTATTTATATAGAACTCTCATTGATTTCAATTGTGTATATTGAATTAGACTAGGATAGATGGCTTTTCATTTATAAAAAGGTGGTGACAATATTAACCTCTATGCTGATATAAAGGCTGTTAAATCTTCTTTCATTATAATATGCTTTAAATAACATCTCAGGATTAAATTTTATAATTTCTAGGCCATCACAAATTGAGATGCTATGAATGTATGAAGGCAAGTAGAATGAGTTCTGAACATCTTTTTTAAAAATACACTATTCCAAAAGTTGCACAAAATAGTGATTGTTTCTTCAATGCACCTTTGGAATCATGGTGACATCCAGTGTCCAGCTAAGAGCATTTCAAATTACAAAAATGTAATAATCACCTTCTACAGACTCACAAGGAGATATTTGCATTGACTTCCCTCTGAAGTTTTCCCATATTTTTACATCAGAGAGAACAAATTTGTCCATGCACTTTTGTCTGTCTCAGAAAAGGTCAATGAATCTGTGTCCATCCAAAATCTCTGCTGCTGATCTCTGTTCTAGACTGATTTTAAAAGGAGTTGAACTACAAAGTGTTTCTGGGCATTGGTGTTCACTGAAATTCATCTTAAGAGGAATATGACAGTGAAGGAGAAAAAAGGCATGGAAATATTTAATTTTGTGAAGTGTAACACTGGATCTTTTTTTTTTTTCCCCTTTAACCAGCTTTTTCATAGTCTTTGTAAAACCATCTATGATATTCTTGGATTGTTGCAAAACATGATCCTTGAACATCTGAAAGTTCAAGAGGAT
This sequence comes from Pelecanoides urinatrix, assembly GCA_013400755.1. Taxonomy (NCBI): domain Eukaryota; kingdom Metazoa; phylum Chordata; class Aves; order Procellariiformes; family Procellariidae; genus Pelecanoides; species Pelecanoides urinatrix. The sequence goes on along the minus strand of VZTQ01006366.1, from coordinate 60,434 downwards.
GAAAATTTTGACTTAGGAAGTGAAGGATGAGAGTGGACTGGGAAAAAATACATTAAGTTCCAAAAAAAGCAGTTAATTGTGGAGAAATAATGGGGATTCATTTCTCTATTACTCATTACTTCTGCATATGCTAAATCTCAGAAGGTATTAAGGCAATATGTATTATGCTTATTTGATACATCAAAGTTGAAAATATAATCATTTGATTCCCCTAACATGAGTAAGCTAAGTCCTGATGATGCCTTAGTGGACCAATACCATGTTTATAAATATACAGCCACTACAGAGGATAGTTTTTACTACATACAAAATTTCTGATAACAAAGATATTAAATTGCTCTCTGTTGATTGAATGGATACTGGATGTGCCACACAGACACTACAAGCAGTAAAGAGAATATGTGAGTCAAAATAACTTATACACAGATTTAGACCACAGAAATTGGCATTTCTGTTATGTTTGAGTCTCCAAGTTGTACAAAAGGCAAAATGACTTGAATATAACCCTTCTCCAGTATGGAAAAAATTACCGAGTTTTAAAAAAACCCATAACATCTTTTTTACAATTTTGCTGTTGGTTTTCCTATTTTTTGTTTTGCAAGAAGTGGCAAGATACAGTTAACATCTCCAAAAGCATTGTCTTGAAAGGAATGCATGTGGTTCTAAATGAAACAACATTTGTCTCTAGTGAAAAAGGAGCTGTTGTCAATGTGTGCTGGATAATGCTCGCTATTCCTTCTGAATAGTGATTTAATGTCCCAAGCCTTTTTAAAGGTTTTAGTAGCTACAAAATGCTGAAGACCTCTGCCTTAGAAACCCTGTTCTTTAGGAACAGCTCAATTTTTAGAAACTGTTCTTTAGCAACAAACTGAACTGTGTTTTCCCTAAGAGAGTAATCCAGCAGTTTAAAGGGAGCAAGTCTAGAATAGTGTAAACCAGATATCCAGAAAATGAGGGCATATATATAATGTTTATATTTACTTTTGAAAGTTTTTTTTTTTAACTAGAAAACTTTTAAAAGTTTCTGTATTGGTTCTTTGTAGGACTAACTTTTTTTTTTTTTTTTTTTTTTAACATTGGCTTGTGTGCTTAGCACCTTCTGAAATTCCTTTCTACGGATATTTCCTTAAAGCAAACAGATTCATTCCTTGTCACAAGAAAACCAAAACAATGGAATTTTGGATCAAAATCAAGTGTTAATTGGGATTAGTATTATAAGTAGGAAATCTAACAAGTATATTGTTGAGCAGAGAGATGTCTTTATTAATTGCACATGCTGGTCATTGTTTCTTTGTTTGATATATTTTTTGAAAAGGAGTTAGACAATTCAAAATTGTGGTGGTAAAGGGTCTTGTAACAGAAAAGTCTTACGTAGGTGGATTTTTCCTGTTAATCCTGTGAAAGTAATTTATGGAAAAAAAAAAAACAAGGTAATGAACTCCATTGGAAAAGACTAAAACTCTTTGTTAAAGTAATTTAACTTTATACTCAAAGAGATTTAAAAATTTGCAGCTGATAATGAGTCTGTAATTCCTTGTGTTTACAGTTTAAGAGATCAGGAGCTTTGGTTACTCCATTATTTCATCAGCATTATGGTTAAACTGATATGGATTCAGAATAAAATGTGGTTTCTGTGTGGAGGAAAAGAAGGGATGTGTTTTATGTGTACCATGAAGGGAGGCAGGATGTCAAGATATCATTTCATTTAGAAAAGTAAGAAATATTGATCTGTAGTAGATAATGTTTCAATTAATAAACTTTAATCGTTTATTATTTTTTCCAAGTTTTTGCTCCATTTTGTCAAGAGAGTATAGACTGACACGTGACCACCTACCATCTGCTGTGTGAATATATGTTTTCAGCAAACAGTTGAGCCTGTCTTGAGCATGGGGCCGTCAGAAACATTGGCCAAGCAAAGCAAAACAGTCCAGCATTTTAGGATCCATCTGTTAAAAATATATCACAAAGCTGTTTTCTCCGCTGCTGAAGGAAAGTAATTTAGCCGAATATGTAGTTTATGTATTTACACTGATTTCACTTTATTATAATTTCTGGAATGCTTGCTTTTGCCTTGGGATATAAACATAAATTGTTTAGTTTAAGCAAAGACTTATCAAGAAATTCAGATGAGATTACATGTGATCAGAATTAAATGTGTTGTTAAAGGGCAGCTATAAATATTAATTCCATTTTAATTTTTAAGTGGTCTGGGCCCGCAGTAAGACTTTTCTTTAAAGAGAAATAAACCTTTTAAAACTCTACAAATACAAGTATGCAAACAAGCAATGATTATGGAATTATGAACTGGAAAGCTGCTGTTACATTGGCTCTGAATGATTGAAGCAACATCATTTACCCAGCTTCTTTAACAAAAGAAAAAACTGGGGGGAAACCCAGTCAATGGTGGGTGGAATACTTTGAAAAGAAAATGTATACCACTTCAATTAGGTCCAATTAGCTAGAGAGAGGACACTAGAAAGTAAATAAATGAAAGTGTGGGACTCAATAAGTTAAGTCAATTAGCACCTGTAAAGAAATATCAGTACACTGTCTTATGTAGACAAACTTTTATGTAAATTTTAGCCTAGCTTATTAACGCCTATTAGATTTCCTGATATTTCTCATTATAAATTGATTTTTAAATATTTATAGCTTATCACAATTTTTTTTATATTTGTGCTAAATTGTTCAGTCTAGAATTTAGACCTTATATTGAATTCTTTTTTCAACATTTTCAGTTCAGGCATTTGAAAAGCAATGTTGAAGAAAAAGCTAGTTTAGCTACATTAGAACAAAGAAACTGTCATAGAGCGTAAGGAGGTGTGTCTGAGGATAATAATTTGAGAAGCTCTTTTAAATTCATGTTTTTAAGTATAGATTTGCTACTGGGAGGAGATAGCACTTGTGACAGAAGTGCAGAGAGGTCATAGGCAGGCAACCTGAAATTTGAGGAAGACCTTGGAACAAGGAGCTGGACTGACTGATCAAACAGGAGGATGAAGAAGAATGTGAGCAGAGGGGTCCTGGGAAGAAGGATAACAAACAGAAAGAAATTGGGGAAAAAAGGAAGATACTGGGATGCTTTCCCAAAAGAGAGATTAGCACTGTTGGATAGGGAGCCTTGGTTTGTGCTTCGAAGGCTTTAGGAATGTGTTAGATAGGCAAGAAGGATGGTAGTGAGACAAGAAACAGAGGGTAAAAGTTCTGAGCAGGACACAAAGCAATGTAAAACTTTATTATATTATGTGTGCACAAGGATAAAAGTGTAAGATTGCACACGCAGTTTTAATTCTATGTAATTTCCTTTTTTTTTTTTTTTTTTTTTAAGCCTGAAAGAACTATAAGTGTTTAAAGCAAACTGGAAAAATAATATTGTGTTCTGCTGCATGGTGTCGTACAGATGCCCACTTCATTCGTCAGCTTGATTAAAAATTTTGGATAGTAGATTTTGGTTTTCTGCCATTTTAAAAATAATTTCATTGATGACAATAGTAAATTGTCATTTACTCCTGATAAAATTACATGTGAATTTCACTTTTCTACCGGATTTTAGAAGGCAAGTGTGGATTTGAGGAGGATAAGTTGTCTTCTGTGTTTTCAAGAGATGTTTCTTTGAGGTTTTGTATCTGAACAGGTAGCATGGTATTTATTTGGGTGATCTTCTGTCTCCATTTCCCTATTCTTTTCTTTTTGAGGTCAGAAGATTTATAGTAGCACAAACGTTCTCTCTAGCCTTTTTCATTGAGATGACTGTTGCTACAAAAACAGGTATTAAAAGAAGTAGCAACCTAAAAACACATGGAACACCTAATATTGCAATACTCTGTTATTTGGCATACATCAAGCTGTCAGATAATGTTATCTTAGTAAATGACAGTCCTGTGGATATGGCATTTTATGAGATAAGAAAGAAATTCTAGAACTGTTTAGAAATATGTGCCAGGCTTCAGGAAAATAATGGCAAAAAAAGATGTAACATGATTTAAATATTTTTGGATTAGCAAGTACATGTGGTTATTTTCTAAGGCTTAAATAGTTGCAACAATATACGTGAATTCTAATCTCCATAAACTTAGATATGCTAGTATACTCTATCAATCCTAACTGACATTTGGGAGAAAAAAAAATCATAAAACTTATTCCTTTCACCATGCAATCTGTAAAGGTGGGGGTCCTTTGGCATAATTTGAGCTGAGTATCCTTTCATTGCTGTATGTATACTCTTTCAAATATTGTATAATAAATATGATAACTCCATTTTATTTGGAGTGTTTGAGTATCCCAGCTCTCTTGCATGAACACAATTCTATTTTTGTAACATCTCATGTTATAACCATCTTTGAAATTTGAATCATATTTGAATAATACCTCACACCCCAGAACTTTCTCTGAATAGTAGTTGAAAAATATGTGTAATAGTGAATTGTCATCTGAACATATTTTTTTCTTCTTCATTGTAATACACTATACTTTGATTGTGAAGGGCTGAGGTTATGAGACAAACATTGTTTTATTTGCTCTGCTTTTATCTTTTTGAAGCAAAGGTAGTTTTGCTATCAGTCTTCAGGTTAATTTGGTGTACTGTTTTCACTAGCTACTCTGTCAGGATCTATAACTGATTCTGAAATAAGGTGCCTTTCCAACTAGCCAGGGTTTTTTTTCAGTTACTCGCAATCTAAAGACATTTCTGCCTAGGCTGTCAATCATGGGCAGCTGCTGTAGGTTCGTTCTATACGTGCTTGGGTTATACCCTAAATAACCTTTTATTGAGCTTTTCAGTAGGTAATCTTTTATAATTTGCATTGATACCATTAGGCATTATCTTTATCCTTCTGAGGTTTCTCCTATCTTGTGTTACTAATTTTGTATCCTCTGATATAGTTCGTGTTTTTTTCTTCAGAAGCCTATGAGATGTGGCTTCCTGATAACATGACATTTATTAGCAAATGCCATTATGTATACTTCCTTATTGTTGTAGGTTGAATTTAGGGTCATTCAGTCTATAAATATAATAGGTCCATTAAGAGATTTCTGATAGACAGCTAAACAGTCAATCCTTTCATAACTACTTGTTACTAATATCTATTAATTATCACATTATCTCTAGTTCTTTATCAAAATTGCTGTTATGGTGATAGTGATACAGTTCTTATGCTGGTATGCACTGCTATTATACAAGAAGTAGCTGATATCTTGTCTAGACTTCCATAATGGTTTTGCTATCATCTCATAAGTGAGGAAAACTACAAATGGATGTAAAATCAGTTGAATAATCAGGGAACTATTAATACACTATTAAAACATTGTTCAGGGAACCCTAGATCACTCTTAAAACAGTGTTCAGGGAACCCTAGATCACTATTAAAAAGCAAGGATGTATCAAAAGAAATTTCCCTGGGATTGTTGTGCATCCAGACTCCCAAATGGTTTCACCGGTGATGTAAATGAAGAAGTGGAAAGCATGCACATTAGAATTGCCATATGGTGTGAGCTACTGCAAATATCTTGAAATATATGATTAGAATTTGATATGATTTTGGTAAACTGAAGAGATAGTTTAAACAAATTTGAAGAACCATAATAGGGACATGTATACAAAAAAATCTAGTGTGCAAACTTGCTTTGAAAGAGTTCAAAAAGGCAAATACAATTTGCTGGCCCTTAACAAAAGTTTGTAAGGTAGTCTTATTAAACTAGTGTGAAAAGTCCAACATAAATAGCATAAATGTACACTCTAGCATGAACCTGAATGGGAACCTATTCACCGACCTGGCTTACTAAACCACAGTAAAGACTGAAAAACTTAGCAGCAGTAAATTTTGCTGTCAACTCAGATAGTATTTTAGGGATTTTGAGAGTAAACCACAAATTTTATCAAGAAATAGTTTTTTTCACATATTTTGTAGTATAAAAATTAAAAATTTGATGAAAATTTGAAATTACTGTAACATAGAGCTGAGACCAGCAGTTTGGAGTAGGACAGCACAGAAACCCTTAGGTCATTTAAAAAGTATATATTGAGGAACTGTTCACCTTTACTAGATATAACTGAACATTGTTTAAATAGATATGTGTTACAGCTGAATAGTTAGTTTGTGATATTGTGAAATTGCCTATGTGCAGGGAGACAGCAGAGGTCTTCAAACAGATAGCTTTTTCTCAGGAGAGTGGTGAGACTTCATTTAATTGATCCTTTAGTTATTTGCCCCTAAGCCTAGGAACGTGTACGCTCAGCAAAAATGTTCATACCTTGTATGCCAATAAGTACAGGGGCATATACAAGAGCTGGAAAAGCATTTAAAAATAGAGAGCAGGGGATTTGTCAGTAAGTGGATCCTATCATCCTCTCTCTACATTTCGGTGGTGTAATTGGTACCTCAGAAGACATTGCAACCAGTGGGCTGAAATAGGGTGGCTCTGGGGTATTAGATGAATATGGAGTTGCTTTAGCCAACTTGAAAATGTCCCAGAACACTTTTGGTCTGGCCTACTGTTCTGGCTTCAAGAGTGTTTTATTTGCATAGATTTGATGCATAGTACAAAGACAATAACATCCCAACTTTTCTGTATCATATAAAACTGTGTACATAAATTACTTTTCAGTGAACAGTCCAAATTCAGACTGTATTTTTATCATTTCTAAACAATATAATGCTTCCTTTTTAGCATAAAAATTACTGAATTGAGGAAAAGAATTTAAGACAGACAGACTGCATATAGTGCATACTGCCAGCACATCTGGAAGACAGTTATTCTTTAATTACCCAAGAGACAGAAGAGAAAACTGGCAGCTTTGCGACTATTATAAATCCCATCACTTCTAAAGGAGTTAATGGATGCCCAGCTAATCAGTCTTTGTTATCTTGTAACATTCAGAGACAAAATAAAGGCCATAAAAATAAAAAGCAAAGGAAACTCATTGGTCTGGTACATTAAAATGTGTGGTTTTGTATTCCCAACGTACTCCCAACAAACCTGTTGTACAGTGTTTAATTTGGTTTTAAAATGTGCAATGGTTTAGTTGTTTGGACGAAAAATTGGTTCTGTAGATGGAATGGCTGTTGTGGTTACTAACTTACCTTCTTTCATCTCATCTATTGAGATGTATGCCTGACCTACACTTGAAACAGTTCTATCAATTTTACCACTGGCTGCAGAGAGGTCTTGCCTGTAACAAGCTTTGTTTTCTTTATTCTGAATTTGACTGTAAAGGAAAAGAGAACATCACATGAGAAAACCCAGAGTATTTCTCTCTATTTTCTTTGAAGACAAGAACCACAAATTACTTACCTCTGGGTAGACCTAAATGAAAAAGGAATAAAATTCTATTTGCATACAGTACTGTCTCACCAGAGCAGAGAAGCTGAAAAATAAATTTGCTGAATGCCATAAATAACAGCCCAATTTGGAAAGGGTCCTGAATATCATTAGGGACATTTTAACATTGCCCAAATATTGCCAAAATATAGCAACAGGTTAAAGAGAGGACTTCATATTTCACAAGAAAATTCCAATTAAATCAGATTCTCAGTCATGCAGTGCTTAGGAAATAAAAACTGTATGGGTCTTACTGCACATTCCTCACTTACTAAGGGATGGAGTGAAAAATAATGTTATATTGACCTGGAGATGATAGGGGAGGATTTCCCTCTGAAGTTAAAAAGACTGGATTATGGCTCACCAGGTCTAACACCCATTAAAGTGTCCCGCACTTCATAAAAAAGCCACTAGTTCTTCTCTTCAGTGCCTGCTGAACAGCTTTCTTCAGGGGTCCCTATATCTAGAGCAGCAGTGGGTCACAGTATAGTTCTGAATATCTCCCTGAATTTTTTTATGCAAGGAAAATATCTGATATATGTAGACATAGTCGCATACACAGAATTTAAAAAGAAGCAACTAGTTAGTTGAAGAAACAATCTTTTAGTAAACTTCTGTGCCATTCAGTAAGCTGCAAGCTCATCTTCCTTGGAATTTAGGATTTTGAACACCCAGCTTCAAACACATGCATTTCAAGTTGTAAGGCAATGCTATAATGTTTCCACCTTTCATTATGTATAACTTCTCTGAATTTCACGTTGCCAGAGTTCACGGGTGAGTGCAGGCCTGTGCTGAAGTACTCTCAGTCGTTTCCCGTAGTTCTTATGTTGGCCTTTATTTTTTTTTTTTCCATACATACTTTAGCTGCCATACAGGAGTGGTTCTACTGTCACCTGATTTAAGTTGACAACTGTACCTGGTTTGAACTAAGACTCCACATCCTACAGCAAGATATTCCTCAGTAATAGGTCAGCTCTGCTCAGAGGTAGAAATGAATGCTTTCTTCTGAATGGCCTTGCTGCTCTGTTCTGCTGTCTTCATGGAAAGGTGGAACTGTCAGACCATAGTGGAAAAAACAGCATAGCTGGGACCTTTACAGATATGCAAGTGCATCTGGGGTTTATCTCACGAGCCACGTCCGGGACAACCAGGGGATCAGGCCCAGCCAGCACAAGTTCATGGAAGGCAGGTCCTGCTTGACCAACCTGATCTCCTTCTATGACCAGGTGACCCGCCTCGTGGATGAGGGAAAGGCTGTGGATGTGGTCTACCTAGACTTCAGTAAAGCCTTTGACACTGTCTCCCACGGCATTCTCCTAGAGAAGCTGGCGGCTCACGGCCTAGACAGGTACACTCTTTGCTGGGTAAGAAACTGGCTGGACGGCCGAGCCCAGAGAGTAGTGGTCAATGGAGCTAAATCCAGTTGGAGACCAGTCACGAGCGGTGTTCCCCAGGGCTCAGTTTTGGGGCCAGTGTTGTCAATATCTTTATCAATGATCTGGATGAGGGGATCGAGTGCTCCCTCAGTAAGTTTGCAGACGACACCAAGCTGGGCGGGAGTGTTGATCTGCTGGNAGACGTGTAGATGAGGCGCTTAGGGACATGGTTTAGTTGGCATGGGGTATTGGGTTGATGGTTGGACTCGATGACCTTAGAGGTCTTTTCCAACCTTAGTGATTCTATGATTCTATGATTCTATCTCAGCTGTTAGCTCCTCACAGGAGTGGGATGTGAGTATAAGCTCCTAATGTGCTGCTCTGAGTCATAGCAGGAAACTTCATCAGATCAGAAAACTGTCAGGGAGTGTTTTTTACTGTGTATCTTGTCATCCTACCTTGTTACTGTCTTGTGGGAAAGCCAGTTTGTGAATAGTTCCTTTTGCTTGTAGCCTAAGTGGTTGGAAACAGCTTTAGAAGAATTTTCCAAAATAGCTGGCTGGCTTTCTGTTGATCATAAACATAACTTCGGTTGATACTACCCATCCCCATTCAAAAATAGCAAACAAAATAGTCCAATTGCATTTCTCTGTGCTTTGCTGTCATGGGCTACTTTTTTGTAGAATTGTTTCAGGGAACCACATGGGGAGATTTGTCAAACTGCCATTTAGTAAGCATAGCCAAACTGACTTTTGAATATTCTGCTTTCCATTTTGCACCATTTTTGAAGTCTCCGAATCAGATTTTTTCACAAGTATTTTCTATGGCCAACACATGACGAAAGCTTATGTTATTTGAGATTGTAGTTGAAAGCCACTTGAAGAGAAAACAAAGGATCTAACATTTCTTTTTTTTTTTTTTTTGTCTGGTGCTCAGATCAGTGACTAACTAGGTAATTACGTGAAGTCTTAATTCATACAAAACACTCTGAATGTCAAAAAGAACTAGAGATCTGTCTTTGGGCTGCATTATTTGACTTAGCTCAAGAATAATTTTCCCACACCAGGTCATCTTAAAAGTGCAGCATTAACTATAAGTTTAGTAACCTGGATGTGAGATGAGACTTTCTTGTTCTCACTGCAAAACTCTCAAGAGGAAAACTGTGATTTATGGTTTTACAGAGAGGGGGTTAGTTTTTCTCCCTATTTTCTGCAAGGAGAATGTAAATTACGAGGAACTCCTTCTCACCAACCCTGTGGCACAATGACGTGTTTATGTCAGCAACAGTATAGTTCTTGAGGAGTTCTGCCTGGGATAATATAGCCATTGAGTTCTTAGTAGTTTACTTTAAAGGCCTTGGGGGAGGAGAAACTAAAAGTGCTGCAATTATTTTTTTTCTTTTCCTCATCCCATACAGTGTCCCTGTAAGGGTTTCACATGCAGACAGTACACGGAAAAAATACTGCAAAAGAATAGATAAATATTACATATAATCTGGAATATCCCAGAAAAATTCTGTTTCTGGCTAGCCAATTTCAGCTGCTATGGTCATTAAAATAATATTTCATGACACTATCCATGTTATCCTCGATTATAAACTGTGGTCACAAAATCAGAGTCCAGACTGATCACGCTGGAAGAGCAGAGGTTTGAGCAAGTATCTATGAACTTTACAAAAGTTCCTGTTTGTACATCTGAATTGTGTAAATTCTGTGTATTCTACAGATTTCTATGAAAACCTTTTCTTTGTAGTGTCTTGCTTTTGAGCTTTATATTTTCTGGCTAAGTGTTATGCAAATGCACTGTGAACTATTTTCACACATTTCTTCAGAAAAAAAAGTTATAGTTCCTTATAGCAGTAATAAGTTCTGTTTATTTTGGATCATCACAACTTTTTGAATTCTAATACAGCAAACTAGATATATTTGTTAATGAGAGACCTCCATATTTTCTGCTACTATAAAATAGCCTACACTGGAATGCAAAAGGAAGTGAGGTGACTGGGAGGAAAAAGATAAGGTTCATAATTAAATGGCTGTGCAGAATTCTGTGGCTGTGGATTGATGACAAATTGGTCAGTGGCTTCCTGACTTTGGTCAGAAAGTCCCCCTGATTTTCTCCCTTCCCTATGTTTTCCTTTCTAGGAAGCAGCAAAGCAGCCACTTAGTTGTGCCACCTGAGATATGGATGAGGAAAATGATCCTGCTTTAGAAATACATAGATAATTAAATAAGGACGTGAGGCCTCCACTCCCCTCATCAGCTAAGATAATTTATTATACGGATTTAAAGCTGGTTCCACAAACAAATATTCTTTTATTTTGGCACAGGCAGAGCACTGAGATAGAGGGCACAAAGAAGTGGTTGGTGACAGGAACATCTAAAACTAGTTTTGTTTCCAAAAGCATCTTAACATGAAAACACAGCTTTAGAATAATATTAGGAACAGAAGTATTTGTGCTCTCTGCAGGGAGCTGGATCTATTTTCTCTTGTGTTTGGTTAATGTAAATTTAAAAATAGATGAATGTACGAAGTCCTCAACGTTTGTCTCCATTTGCCACTAATGAGAGCAAAAACACAATTTCATCACAATTCTTGCAGATTGGAGGCTTGAATCACAGTTATTTTTTCTCAGTCTTAATGTTTGTCAGGGTTATTCTTTAGAATACTTAAAACTTTAAAGACTCAAATAACTTTTTGTTTTGTTAAGTCTTTTGTGCTCTGCACCCATTCCAGGTGGCCACTGGTCATATATGAACTCTGAAGCAAGAGCAAGTAAACATAACTGCTTGAAAGTAAAATTTCTTTAAAAAGGTTGGAACATCCAATTGTGAGATTAAATATTGCATATTTTCGGCACCTGCTCTGAGAGTAGAGTAAGACCATTTATTAGGTATTATAGTCTATGAGTAGTCACAGTATTATCAAATCTGACAGGATTCTCTGTAAAAAAAATACATACTTTTTTTTTTTTTAATAGTTTCTTATGGAAGATTTACTGCTTGACAGTGTAGATGCTTTAAGGATTCAATACATTTTCCTCAGGGATAGAATTTTAATCCAAAGACATCTATAGTCAAGTTACATAAAAGGAGCATTATTAACCAGTTAAAGCAACCAAATCATGACTTCGTTCTTCATATATTCCATGAAGAAAGAGTGGGCTTCAAATAAAATGCTAGGTCATGCTTTGTAGAAATGCTGCTCTATGTTGCTGTCTTTCACCTTGTGAAGGCTTCTGAAAGGGACGGAGGGTGAATTACACTCGGCATTTGAAATGAACATGAATTTTCTCATCCACGTTGTGAGACTGACTTCTCATTCAGAACTCATCCTTTCTGGCCATATTCCTGGATTCATGAGCCCTTATTATTATATTACTGGTTTCCAGTACAGCTGTACTGAAGAACAACTATGACCTCTTTTATTCATATGAGCCAACAGTGGCTCATGTGAAAATGTTTGTGTCATTTCAGTGTAGACATTAGAGCACATGAGATTAATAGAAGCTTCTACAGTTTCTTTTCACTCAGATGTTCTGCTCAAAATTTCATATGACAGCACAGTTAGATCCTAGACTCACAATCCACAGAGAGTGAATGAAGACAATGAGAAGTGGGCCCATGTGAACCTCATGAGGTTCAACAAGGCCAAGTGCAAGGTCCTGCACCTGGGTCGGGGCAACCCCCAGTATCAATACATGATGGGGGATGAAGGGATTGAGAGCAGGAGAAGGACTTGGGGGTACTGGTAGATGAAAAGCTGGACATGAGCTGACAATGTGCGCTCACAGCCCAGAAGGCCAACTGTATCCTGGGCTGCATCAAAAGAAGAGTGGCCAACAGGTCAAGGGAGGTGGTTCTGCCCCTCTGCTCTGCTCTGGTGAGACCCCACCTGGAGCACTGTGTCCAGCTCTGGAACCCTCAGCACAGAAAAGACATGAACCTGTTGGAATGGGTCCAGAGGAGGGCCAGAAAAATGATCAGGGGGATGAAATGCCTCTCCTATGAAGAAAGGCTGAGAGAAGGGGTTGTTCAGCCTGGACAAAAGAAGGCTCTGGGGAGACCTGATTGCAGCCTTTCAGTACTTAAAGGAGGTTTATAAGAAAGATGGGGACAGACTTTTTAGCAGGGCCTGTTGCAACAGGACAAGGGGTTATGGTTTTAAACTAGAAGAGAGTAGATTTAGACTAGATATAAGGGAGAAATTTTTTACAATGAGGGTGGTGAAAGACTGGGACAGGTTGCCCAGAGAGGTGGTAGATGTCCCATCCCTGGAAACATTCAAGGTCAGGTTGGACGGGGCTCTGAGCAACCTCATCTAGTTGAAGATGTCCCTGCCCATGGCGGGGGGGGTTGGACTAGGTGACCTTTAAAGGTCACCTCCGACCCAAACTATTCTATGATTCTGTGATTCTATTTAAAAATAATAGAATATAATGTATTAGAGTAATGTATTAGAATTAGTGAAGTAAAGATCAGAAACAGCAAAGCAGATGGATACTGTTTTTTCTGAAACGTGCTTTATGTAATGGCCATACTGTCTGTCCAATTCAATATCCAATGAAATCAGTAGAAGACATCTATGTTAGTAGCAGTAAAACATCAGGGCAAATTCAGAGTGATACTTCTTTCCCCAGGTTCTGGTATTCAGTGTTTTCTGACCTAAGGAATTAATAATGTCATGAATGCTACTCCCTGGTGAGTGTTTCCCTCTGAATTTGTCTACATTGGCATCTAATACAGCAAGAGCAGTAAGTTCCACAAGATTATTTTTAGGGATAGGAAGAGTACGTCCTTTATCGTTTTATTTACTGAAAAAATAGTTTCATTTGATGCCCCTAATTTTTTGCATTATGAAACAGTGAGCAATTATTCCATATCTGTTTTCACCTTGCCAGTCATGATTTTATGTGCTTACACAATCTCTTTCCTCAGGCATGCCTTTTCCAGACTGAGGCATTTCCATCATTTTAGGCTATCCCATTACAAAAGCTGTGATGTACTTTTAGTAACTACTATTTCCTTGCTCCATACATTTCTAGCTGTACCATGTCTGTTCTGAGAAGCAATAACCCTGGTTCCAAAAGCCACATTGACATTTTACAATTTTAGAATACTTATCCCTTTCCTATTCACTCTGTTCTTTGTTTTCGACTAGTTTGACTGATGTTGAAGCTAGGCTTACTGCTCTGTATTTCCACAGTTCATACTCAATCTCTTGGAAGAAATTTCTTACTTACTACGCTAGTAATGGGGCCAGTTTAAAGGCTAATTCATTCACTTTACTTAATCTTTTGGAGTTTTTGCGCTTGAGTTGCTCAGCTCTTGTACAAGTGCTGTTGGGTTGTAGTAATCTTTTATTATTAATTTTATTTATCATTTTCCAAAGCCTCTTTTACTAATGCTTTCAGTGAGACAGCTACTTATTTAATGCCAGGAAAAACCCAACCAAAACCAAAACAGTGGTTTGGATGTCACTCAAGTTCCTTGGTAGATTGATGCAAAGAATTAATTTAATTGCTTATTTTATTTTTTCGCCTACAGCCTTATGTTCTTTGAACATTTCTTTTACAAGCTGATAATCTTTTGGCCCTGCAGGCTCCCTGGCATTGGATATTCTTTTCTGTAAGGTTTTTATGTCTCAAGATATTCTTTGGCCTGACTTACAATTTTGCGTTTAACTTGTTAAAATTTATGCTCATCTGTTTTCTTCAGCTGGACACAGCTTTCACTTTTTAAAGAATGCATTTTTAAAATTATTTCTGCCAGTTTCTGATAGTTAAAAAAGCCAGTTTTCCTGTGGTCCTTTTCAGATATGTCATATATATTCAATTTGATGTTCTACCTTAGTATTTTAAATAATTTAAATCCTGCTTGAAAGGACTTGAACCTTTTAACTGCTCCATTTACTTTCAGTTTACTAACTTAAATACTTATATGTAGTTCTTCTTTTTGAATTGAATGTTACTGAGTGCATGTTTTAATTTATTAAGCTTAATTATCTTGTTTCTTCTTTAAAGCACCATGGTATCACCTCCTATGTCATTCTTATATTTTTATACCAGAATGTATTGAGCTAATTTTTTTTTTAACACAATTTCCAAGTTGCCTAACTTATCAGTGTCCTCATTTGTAATTACCCATTTAATTTTCATTATTTTTGAATGTCTGGCTGCTGTCTATACTATATATCTTTTCTTAATACCTATCACTTCAGAGCTGTCATGTTGAAAATGTATGTTTCTTAAAAAAAAAGAAAAAAAAACAAAAAAAAGTTTATATTATTTTTACAAAGCGAAGAGATTGTTGCCTGTGATAGGTAAATGTGCATCTTTTTCCCTTTCCACTGAGACATTGAAAACTTATCGAAAATCAGTGCTCTAATATCTCCTTTTCAGATAATTTGTGATACTGTGCTCACAGAAGGAGTTAAAGTTCCTTAAAATCCAAACAGATTCACTATCCTTTGCCATCTGTTTTTGCTTTGTACTGGAGAGTTAGATCCCACATCTGTGTTTCTAATTTTACTTCTATTACCATTAATGTGCATTTAAAAGAAATACAAATTCCTGCTCAAAGGAAATGCAAACTGAGTACACGTAAATATCCTAACCTGTACACATCAAGAGGTAAAGGAGAAGCCTAGTTTCTGGTTTTATTCTGCTTTTTGTATATTATCCAATCAGTTACTTCAATAGCATTAAGCTAAAACTACAGCAAATGGGAGTTTTGAGGAAGATATGAGACTAATATGCAGTAAGGTATAACTCCACAGGCATGGATTCCTTTCTTCAGATGCGGACACAGACAGAAAAAGGGATCTTTGAAAAACAAATTTATATAAACTGTAATAAAATAATCTATTACCAAATAAACATGCAAATACAAGCTTAGTTTCTGAATTATTTCACAGAATGCTAAAGGAAGCTCTGACACACTTTTGGCTTTTAGTCTTCCTCCTTTATATCCTGTGAAAATTAGTAAGATTAATTATCTAAGCCAAGCCAAATAACCTTCCCTGTTGTTGCTATATTTTCTTACTGTATCTCATAAACAACCAAAACTCACAAAATTTGGCCAACACAGACAAAATCTGTACAGTATATTTAGGCGTGTTTGCTAAAAACAGTCTTGATTGCAGTGAATTGTGTTATAGAAATGCATATTTATTTATTTTCCTGGTTATTTTCAATGAACTCGTCCAAAGGTAACATTTTGCCTTCATTAGTTGAGAGAAACTATATATAGCATCTCTTACATTTCAGAACAGTAATGGAATTTTTCCTCTTTTTTTCCAAGGAAGATTTTGTCATTTCACTTTGTTATTAGTTGAAAATCTTTAAGAATTTTATTTGTAATTGAGTGGGGCTTTTTGCTTCAGATGGTCACTATTTTGTTTATGAACTCAGTGGTAACATTCTCAACCCAGAAGAAACAAATAGCAAAATGTTAGCTTCCTTGCATGAGCATTCCCTCATAACGCATATGTTGCATATAAAAAAGAACTTTCTCAACAGTTTGAAACTTTGAATTTGAATGAATCAACACAATGTTTTGCTTTTCAGATAACTAAAACCACATTATAAAACCTTGAAAATGTGATTTATGATGGGTTTGTATTTATATTATTTATATTTATATTTATATTATTTATATTTATATTTATATTTATATTTGTATTTGTATTTGTATTTATATTTATATTTATATTTATTTATATTATATAGTGGAGATATTTTCTAAGACTTAATTGTTGGCAATTTGCATTTTAAGGAGAAGCTGTACAAATTTTTTTTAATAATTTTCCCCAGAACTTTAATTTAAGGAAGTCACATTTCTAGTTACAACTTTTAAGTGTCAACACTAACATTGTTTAAATCATCTACACCAGTTATAATATAAAATATTTATATTTATGCACTTTGAACGTGAAGTTAGACAAATATCTATGAAAATTAGTAAGGTGATCCCTTTTTTTGGGAAAAAAAATCAATCATTGTTTTCATCTTACTGTTTTCTAATCTGTTTTTGATCATCTTCATTGATCTGTTTTTATCACAAACAGATCTCTAAGGGTGCGTCTGCTTTAGAATTTCATTTGGAGTAGAAGGGCCTTTCTTAGTCCCTACTTAGGCTTCGGTTTGCATTACAAAGCCATCTTGGAGATGGCCCTGGCTAGATTTCTTTTAAGTGAAAATATCCCCAAAGATATGCTGGGGATGTACCTAATTCATTCCAATCTATAAGGGCACTTCATCAATGGAACAAGACACAAATCCCAAGTGAAATGCATATTATGTGGACACTGGGTCCTCAGTGCTGTCTACAAACCCATGCTATCTCTTCACTTGCTGATGTAGACATTGCCTTTAGAACAGGATCCAGATTTCCCTTCTGTGAGAAAAATTTCTAGGAGTGGCAATAGAGAGAAATAAAGAATAGTTTCCAAAAGAAGCATACTTAAGTAATTTCTAGATAGCTTTTAAGGGACTGTGTTTATGAATTTTCCATTAAAACTGTTTGATGTCTGTCTACTAAATTAAATTTTTTGTCTACTTTCCTTAGAAAATGTCACTGTTTCCATTGTAACTCTGTCAGTTAAAATCCTGAAATCTGTGATACATATTGTCAACTCAGGGAATATATTTTTTCTTACCTATAAGAGATTGTCGAGCAACCGTACATTGGCTACACTGTAGCAGAAAATGTTTACATACAGGACCAGGTTCTCCTAATTCCTGTCCAAACATAAATTCTGGGCACAAGCCCTCAGATTGTTTCTGATAATTCATGTGATCTGCACATTGTGGAATTTTAATCATGTTAATATTTTACAAGTATGTTGATTTCACTCTTTGAAAGAACAATAATAAGGAACATCTGAAAATTGGGAGGAATGATGTTTCTTTCACTGGGGAGGTCTGGCTGAAGAGCTATTAATTTGCAACCATTGTACAATTAACATAAACAAGACACATATACTATAGCATGGTTAGCATTTGTCTTGAAGAACAACATTCTCCCTAAGTACATTTGTTTTCAGCATTGACAGCTAAGAACTTAAAAAGCAACTGCTTGGCAGGTGGATTTTCATTCCGATTGGAAATATGTTTGTAATTGATTTTTACTCTGTCAGTTTACACTCACTGCATAAAAAACTTTTAATTAATAATTATTTAAAGATAATGCTAATATTCTTATTCTGAAGGAAAAATGAGAAAAGAAAAAGTTATTAATGATATTTTTACAGATAAAACCTGAAGGTTTAGACCATACAGTCATAAATCAGAACACTGCAAATCCTGCACTAGTATAAATTGTGTAATTTTATTACATTACAAGATATTAAAAAAAATCTTAAGCATATCATGAAATAGATTTTTATTTACATATTTTAAAAAAGCAAGTTCACAGAGCACTTCCTTATTCCTTATCTGTGATGGAGAAGGAACATAATAGCATAATAGGTTTTGATCCTATTAAAATTAACAGAAAGGATATCAGTCATGTCACTGGAAACAGGTTTAAACCATCTGTAGGATTCTGTTTGAGGTTAAAGTATTTTATATATATAACTAATGAATGAATACTAATTTTCTCCATTAAATACAGTAAGAGTAAGGAAGTACAGTTTTCATAATGAGCTGTCAGCTCATGTCTATTTTATTCTGCTATTACTGATATTTTTTAGGTTGGTATTGTTAATGGAGATTCATGACTAGTCACTCATGATTGTACTTAACTTTAGCTATTAGTAATGACAACTTTCTCAATCAATTCACAAATTGCAGTTTTGCTGATGCTGCTGATTTAGTGCTATGAATTTCTGCCAACGTTAAGCTTGTGAAGCCCTAAGCTAATTGACTTTTTCAATTTCACAATTGAAGTAATATTGTGCCAATGTTCTTGGAACATTATTTTATAGAAATTCTTGCATAAAATTGTCGCATATGAGTTGTTTGCCACCTGTTAATAAAACCAGAGCAAACAAACCACAAACGTTAAGTAAAAGAAATCTAGAATATCCTTCACACAGAAGCTGACATGCAAGAAACTTACATTCAGAATCACATTTTTAATGACACTGTTCTGTTACAAAAAAAGAAAAATGTGCAGTAATTGTTGTAGAAAAAATATGCTAGTGTACACTTTCTGCTGCACACCATTTCTTGTCTCCAAATCAAACACATCCCGGTTTTTGTTCCCGGGAAGGCTCTCTACACATTCACAGTGGTTACAGTGTGTGTAACAAAGTTTTACAAACAGTATTTCCAGCTGAAATAAAAATTGAGGGTGCAGAGATTTAATATTTCATCTGACAAAAACATAGTTGCCAACTTTTGTGGGGGTTTGAATTTAAGTGATACAGTCTGCCAAAGCAAAATTTGCAACACAGGGAGGCTTGAGATTTTTAATGTGTCATGGTATTATCTACAATACAGTGATGATTAACAGCAAAAGTGAGAATCAGATTACTTGATTTGTTTTCCTATTAAAAATATCCTGTCGATTCATTTCATCACCATCCCTGGAAGTATTTAAAAGACGTTTAGATGAGGCGCTTAGAGACATGGTTTAGTGGGCACGGTGGTGTTGAGTTGATGGTTGGACTTGATGATCCTATTAGAGGTCTCTTCCAAACTTATTGATTCTATGATTCTATGCTTTTTACTTTGTCTTTTGTTCCTTTGTCCTTTTATGTTCCCAATAAGCACTTACCACTATTATTCTTTTGATTTAAGAGGAGATTTTCAAATATGCCTTGCATCAGATAATACCAGTCCAGCACTACATATTTGTATACATTTTAATTTGTAAATTAATATAAACCTTATTACTGTAGCTTGTTTTTAAAAGCTAGGTCAGAAATATTCTAAACAATTAAAAAGTAGCATTTCAGCTCTGGCTTCTGAAGGGAAATGCCAAATGTTAGAGTTAGGTTCATTGGCTTTCCCTTGAGGGGCCTAGGTGGCTCAGATTGGGTTCCAAAATATGCTGACTGAGGTCATAAGGGCTCAGTGTGAAATATAGTAGCATAAGGATATTCCTTCTCTGTATATTGAATTTTTATTTCGAAACATAGCTTAATAACCTCTAGTTGGAGAAGGCACTTAAAATGCTTTCAAATAAAACATCATCATTTTCTCTTTAAAAAAATGTCAATTGCTAGCTTTTCTGTTATAATATCCTCAAGAAAACATTTGTTTGAAGATCCAGACATGGATCTCCTGTATCATAGGTGTGCCATCATCTACACAATCAAGTATAAGAAGAGGAAGGGATAGTTCCTATATTTTACTCTCTCTTAATTATAAGCAAGAAAAAGGTGTAGTTCTGCCCATAGAGTTGTTGCATCATAGAAACTGGAATGGGCCTTGAGGGCTCATCTTACCCATGTCCAATAACTCAGTAGGATCAAGTATTCCAAAGAATTCCCTGATGTTTCTCCGACTTGTTTAGAAACAGCCTTTTAGTCACTGTATTTTAGTATTTTAAGATCAATTTGTTTCTTTTAGGACTGGGAGGCTTACAGGATTTTTTAGGTCACAGATCTGGATTTATGCATTCATTACATCCAAGTTTTTCTTTTGGCAACTAACTACTTACCTGGACCTGGTTTTAATGATATTTAAAAAAAAAAGACTTTATATGTTTCTTCTCTTTTTCTTTTCTAATTGTTTTTTTTGGTTGTTCTTTTTGTTCGTTATGGTGTGATGTTACCTTTTATGTGCAGTGCATTCCAGCTTGTTTTTGAAGGATATATAAGAAGATTTATAAAGATGAGGCAGTGTCAGAAATGACATTTTAATTTTTGATGTCTGAAGAATTTATAAACAGTTATTTACCTACAGGACAATGCTATAGGTTTATCACTGACTTTCAGTTGAGAATGCACAGGATGCACAAAGCTCTTCAGCAGCTTTAAAAAGGCAGGCTGGTCAGCATAGAGATATACTTCTGCATGTTTGCATCATATCTCTTCTATGTCATTGCCTGCAGTCTTGTCAAATTTAGCAAAAGGTAAGATTTAGCACAAGAAGGCATTTGAAAAAAAGATAAATGACTGCAGAAAATGGAATGTTGTTACTTTTGAATTGTCATTGACAGAAAACTCAGGTACCGTTTTTGTCAGGAGTTATGCTGCAAATCTTGAGTAAACACAAAGCTTGAAGTTCTCATTTCATTTTAATGTCTTTTCAAGACTTTAACCAAGAGCAGAGAGGTGACTATGTGGGTATTGACCCAATTCATAAACATAAGATATGTTAAGGGTTGTAAGAATGAAAAGTGCATCTAGCTCAGTCATTTTTCTCCATCAGTGCCCATAAGCTGACGTGCAGTGAACAGTAAAAGCAAAACAAGTGTATACAGTATTTTCCACAACTGGTGTCCCAGCCTCCAACAGTTTCTCACTCATGAGCTTTCCTAAATCTTTCGTGGTTTCTCTGCTTGGTAACTCTTAACAGAACCCTCCTCCAGTGCCTGTCCAGCCTTCCCTTGAATCCGCTGCTGACTTTTTGCGTCCACAACACTCTTTGCCAAGAATACTTCTATGGTTTCCTACCCACTGCCAGACGAACCATCTCCTGTGACTGGTTTGAATCTGGATCTTGTTGTCTTCATCTCCTACCCTCAGTTCCTCTACTGGAAGAGTTGGTGAATAGTTTACCCCCAGCTCTCACAGCATGTCCCTTTTGATCTCGGAGATCTGTACTTTAGCCACCTACTCTCCTGGCCACGCCATCCCTTCTCCAGGCTGAAGAGGCCTCATTGCTCCTCTGACAGTAGCTGTTTCATACTTTGGGAGAGCTCCTGTTTCCCCCTCTGACCCTTCTTATTCTCCCTCTTGGAGAGGAATGAAAGATGGGATGAGCTCAGATGTGGGTGAACCATGGTCTTAGCGGCATGAAAATGCTCTCTGTTTTTCTCTGTTGCTTTCCTAATGGTTCCTAGCACTTGGTTTGCCTTTCTGACTGAGCTGATGTTTTTAGGGAGCTCTCTATACTGACACTGAGGTTTAAATCCCCTAATTTCCTAAAATAGATGGGCCTGGTTCCCTGGCTTGTGTTAACTGATGTGTTTCCGTGCTGAATTTTGGCATGTTATTGCCATTGCAACATTACCAGTATTATTGCCTTTTAGTGCCTGGTTGCTCAGAAGTGCCTGGTGTGCATCCTCACAGCCTGCCCTCATCCCGGTTATCTCCAGCACCAGCGTATCATACCAGTTGCCTCACTGCTTGCCCTCTTATGAGGCCCCCAGAGGATATGGTGAACAGCACTGGAGACCCAATGAAGGCTCTTGCAGAGCTTTGCTGCTGACCCTCCTCCATCACAAGGACTGAATGTGTGCTCCCATCTGTTTCCCACCTTTTACTCAACTATTTATCCATGATGTTCCTTCTTACGTCAGGGTTGCCTTGTTTCCTTAACAGCCAGCATCAAATGTCTTCTGGAAATCCAAATATGTATTCAAAATTTAGTTTAATATAGACAATTATACTTAGATAAATTGCCTTTGTATTTTAGCTTATATAAGTTATTTACTCCCTATGTTATACTGTGTAGTACCAGTATATGCTCTTTAGTCACGCACCTCGTTTTCTTCTGAAATACAACTTCTTTGTTGGTGATGTGTTTTCTGACAGAGGGACGTTAATGACATGAGCTGTATACTTATATCAAAGTTCAAACTTCTTATCTCAATTTAAACTAAAAAAAAAAAAAAACTCCAACAAAAAAAAACCCCAGAAGTCTTTACATTTCAGATAAAGTTTTCTATTCTTTTTCAGGAAAATTGGTTGCTACTTTCATCCTCTAAGATCAATGAATTAAATATGGGTTCAGGATAAATTTTATGCCTTCCTAACTGAGAGATTTTCATCTGTTGCATGAGAAATTAATGCAAAATCAGTGTTTCAGGTAAAGATAGAAACAATAAATCTATGGCATAGATAGATATTCTTATATTCTCTAAATGAGGATATAATGAATTAATTTTCAACTGTAACAGATGTTAGTGATTGGGAGGTAGGTTAGTTCTGTTGAACAATAACAATATTGCAAAAAAATTATTTTACAAATTTCAGCAATTATATATGTATGCAATTTCTGATGATATATTAACTTACTTTCATTAAGCTGTTCTTCCAAAACTCAGACTGTTTGAATTTAGCCTCCCAGCTTTTGGAGCATCCAAATTTACTAATGAAGTGCCTGCTTGGTCCATAGCAAAGTATTGCTGTAGGTAAATATATTTATGTAAGGAGTTCCTTAAGATAAATCCCCTGAAATACATGATGCAGAACCTATTTTATTCTGGTTTATATCTGCAAAAGCATCTGTGATTATGTTAAAAAAAAAGGTGCCCTTAGGTTGTAAGTTTGTTGGGGTTTTTTTTTTTGAGATAAAAGTGTGACTTTATACTGAACACTTAAATGCTGAAACAGTGTAAAAATAATAATAAAAAACCCCTCATAGATGCCACCAATGAATATAGGAATACACTGTAGAGGACTTTAGATTCAGGATGGATAACCTCACCTGAAGAAAATATGGAGATATGAGTCACTTGGCTTGCCACTCTTGGAATTCAGGACGTTTATTCCCTGTCAGCTCAGAAATTAGTTCAGCAAATGTTGCAATAGTTTTCTTAAGTCAGCTCCTCAAAAAATGAATTTATCTTTGTGGAAGTGTTTACATGATCAGGGTCTGGAATAGAAAAAAGAAGCGAGAAAACCATTCTACAGATAGAGGAAACAATAATAGAATAAGACACCAGGGGGATGGCTGGGTAGCTGAATAGATGATTATACATTGGTCTATTGTGTAATCTTTTCTTCAAATAAAAGAGAGAAGATTTTCCAAAAAAAACCTGAAATTATTTAGAGAAGGGAAATAGTATACATAAATGCCTGTATTCAGCCAGCTAGTTATTTTTATTTAAAATATTTACGCAATTTCATTAAACCTTCCCTGCCCCCCCAAATTTATTATTGCAATTGAAAATTTAAATTAAGGTGTTGATGCCTACATATTAGAACACATTTTATGCATAAATAGGATAATTGTAACAGACTGTTCAAAAGACAGGAATTTTGTCCCTATTTGTACTGTTCAGTGAAGCATAAGCAGCAGCAGTAATGCTCTCAAGAAAGATAAAAAAAGTAAAAACCCATGTACCTTTAAAATAATTAGCTTTGTGTTTGTGCATGCACAGCAGCCAAGGACTTAATGAAAACTTTAAAAACCTTCATTCATACAGTCTCGTGGAGTGTAAACAACCGGGTAGAAGACTTTGATAGACTGCCTCATTATAGTGGTGCCTGTGCCATTTAATCACAAAGCAAACGGCAAGCCAGTGGCCTCTTACAATGTAGAATGTAATTTTTCTATTTGAAACCCGTTTTGCACAAGCCAAACTCAATTGCTTTAAGAGAAAGCTGAGACACCTATTCCAACCTACTTACGTTGACTCGCACATATTTTCCTTACAATTTAGGATGGATATGTCTGGTTGATATTCAGAGCTGTCAAAATATTAATGTACATCACTAAATTTATTTATAAAAAACCAAATTAGCTTTGACTATGAAAGTTCTTCATTATTTCTCTCTTTCTCTTTTTATCATAATGGGCATTAACAAAAACCTGCATCCCTGGTGCAGCTATTGTGAATTCTTTATTATTTTTCTAGAATTCTGTATTTTTCCAAAATACAGGCCAAAATTCTCGTGAAAATATGTTAGATTTGGATGCAAATTAAAATTTTATTTTAAAAATATTTGGTTTTTAATTTCTCAAGAAGTATATTATCATCTGAATTTTAAGAATGAAGCCTATTCATGATGTTAGTCAAATCCATACGTAATGCTGTCACATCATAGACTTAAGTTTTTTCTTTTCAGTCTTCATTTAAAAATACCACATTAATAGCGATATTTGAGTATTTGCCGACTACTAAATAATTCGTTTTTTCTTAATCATGAAAGTGCTCTATCTTAATCATAACACTGCAATTTCATCTTAGCAGTATGATTAAACTTCAAGAAAATATGTAATTAAACCTTCCCTGATGGAATTCAATTTATAATATAATATTCAGCAAATAGAGTCTTTCTCTTTGACTTATGCACAATTTGTATTAGCAGCATGAGTGAGTGTCTTTTATACATTGTGTTCTGTTGTTGGTTTAAGAAAGATGTAAATACTGGGCTACAAAGCCTACAAAGCCTGTGAAGCATAAGTAATTTTGTACAAATATATACAGATCTTCAGACCAAAAGTGGAACTCTATCCTATGAAGAACTGTAATGAAAGTCTGTGCAAGGGCTTATATCCAAAATAAGTTGTCAAAGTGAGACCGAAGAGTGTTACTTAACAGAATGAAACGAGTGTCAGCTTTCTGCACAGAGCTGGATTGTGCCCTACAATTACAGCAAGTTGAAGCATGAATTATTTCAGTCATGAAGTTTTCTTGCATTTTAGGTGGAAGTTTGAATCAGCAGATATTTATACAGCTCTAGCTGCTTCTTGCAGTCAATCTCACTGAAGCTAAATGGAGCCTGCTTATGTCTATCACGAGATTTTGTATGCAAGTGTATGTATATGAGAAAGATGAGGTAGCTAGATGGACAGAGTGATGATATCGACAGGAACCTTTTCTATAGCTACCTGTCGTGGTTTAACCCCAGCCGGCCGCTGAGCACCACGCAGCCGCTCACTCACTCCCCCCGGGTGGGATGGGGGAGAGAATCAGAAGGATAAAAGTGAGAGAACTTGTGGGTTGAGATAAAGACAGTTTAATAGGGAAAGCAAAAGCCGCGCGCACAAGCAAAGCAAAGCAAGGAATTCATTCACCACTTCCCATCGGCAGGCAGGTGTTCAGCCATCTCCAGGAAAGCAGGGCTCCATCACGCGTAACGGTTACTTGGGAAGACAAACGCCATCACTCCAAATGTCCCCCCCTTCCTTCTTCTTTGCCCAGCCTTATATGCTGAGCATGATGTCATATGGTATGGAATAGCCCATTGGCCAGCTGGGCCAGCCAGTCGTGGCCACGCTCCCTCCCAGCCCCCTGCGCACCTGGCAGGGCATGGGAAGACAAAAAGTCCTTGACTAGCGTAAACATTACCTAGCAACAACCAAAACATCAGTGTGTCATCAACATTATTCTCACACTACATCCAAAACACAGCACTATACCAGTTAATAGGAAGAAAATCAACTCCATCCCAGCCAAAACCAGGACACTACCGAAGTCTGAAGTGAAGTAGGAAATACAGATTTTTTTCAGCTATTGAAACTGTTCAACATTATTAACTCGATCTTTAATATATTGCTAACATTGATAATGTGTCAAAGGGAAGCAGAAAAATACACGGAGGAAGCGCTGTATTCAGTTATAGCCAGAGAAAGAGTGCCTGTGAATACAAAGTGCTGTTGGTGAGATAACCTTTCTGCTGTAAAGGTGACATGTAAAATATACAGAAGCTATTCCAGATCAGAGTAAATCAAATTGCTAAAGTAAGCAGGTTGCCATATCTACTTTTCATTTTGACTAATTAGATAGCTAACTGAAAGCCACTACAATTTACACAGTCATTTTTCCTTTTTTTTTTTTCTTCCTTTATCTTTGGTTTTTTTGTTGCTTTAAAAAAGATGCTTAATGAATTATAAATTCCATGTACTCTTCCATAAGGCTTGTCTATTGTGAATAGATACTCCATATTTTTGTTTCATCTGGAACTAAGCTTCATAGGACAGAATAACTCATTTCAGATACAGGAAATCAACAGCTCTTTTGCTGTATTTTACTATCTAGATATGTACATCATTGCATATTATGCATATTATTATTATTTTTTAATGATATGTACGAAATATATATGAAACCCGGTACCAGTTTGTGGACTGGACTCACAGAACTTGGCACAGTGGCTCTTTGTCCTGTCAAAATCTACATTTTTCAGATTTCAGTAAAGAGATTTGTGGTTTGTGTCATGTGAAAGCAGAGCCCTAACAGTTGTCATTTATCATCCAAAGAGGGACATGGATCTGAAGAACAAGAAGATTCCCATTAATGCTTCAGCCAAATGACCACCTTTCCTCTTGAAGAAAGGAAACTCACAAGCTCTGTGAACTAAAACTTCTAGAGGGTCAACTTTTCTTAGAGGGTTTCAGTATATCTCTGCCTGCAAACAGTAAGGTCTTGATCATGTTGTTCTGGAATAAATGGAAAGTTTTCCACTGATTTAAATGCAGATCATACCAGAAAGGGACATCCTTATGCAAGAGACGAAAGGAAAATTACTGAACAGTTTGAATGTTTAAAAAACTATATGAAAACTCAAGAAAAGCTTCAAATTGAACATTTGAAAAAAAATTAGTTTCAAGTCTGGCTGGTTTTGTTCGTTTTATGGAAGACCACTGGAATTAAGTGACTACAATGAGGAATGTTTATGGAACTGACAGATACAATAGTAGAGGCCACTTGGGAAGTTTCTCCTAATACTCCTTTTAAAGAAACACAATGCCTATAGGAATTATTTTTTAATAAGAAATTAGAGAATAGCTGTAAATTTAAAATTTAAATAGATGTTTCTAATTTCCAATTTGAATTTAAAGATTTAAACCAAATATTTTATTTTGCTTTTGTTAGACATGAAAATAAATATTTAATTTATATTTTTCCTTTCCTGGGTTCCTTACCAAAATTCATCCTCCATGATACAAAGTTTAGTTTGACCTGTGGTAATACCTGTTATCATGGCAGTCAACGTAATGGGCAATGTAAGATTCTGGCCTGTGGAGAAAATACTAGCATCCTGAAATGCAACTTAAATGAGGCAGAAGCAGCACATCACCACTGGGAATTAATTCTAAATGTGTGTTTGGAAAGTAAGAGATTTGCAGTTATTTACTTCAAAACTTTTGTTATGTAACTTTAAAAAAACTCCAGTTTTCATCTATTCTGAAACTAAAACAAACATTGAAATAGAGGAGTTTTCACCAGGCCAAATTTCCTGAAAAGCTATTACAGCACCTAGCACCTTGACTGTGTTTACTAATAACTAGCTTAACTAGACTCATTGTTAGAGACTGAAGTACATGGTAAATACTCATTATCCTTTTAATTTAATACTTAATGTTACTACAATTCAGATACAGTAACAACACTGTTCTTTTACAAGTTAATTCTTCTGTCACTTTGTTAGTTTGCAATTTGTATGAGTTATTGCTTCTTTCACAAAACAAAGCTATAGCTGAGATTACTGAGAACAGCAAAGGAACCAGGCCTGTTCACCTAAAGGTTAATAATAAGGGTCTGGATAATTTAATCCATAACTCTCTCTATTACTCTCTTCCTGCCTACAGTGATTGCCTGCACAGCTGCTTTAGGGGTCGTAGAAACTGAAATAATTCATTGTACACACCAAAATGGTTCTCTGAGACTCTGAGTGCAGCGACACTTGTTATAGTAATTATATTTTAACTATTAAAATCCTCCTTTAAGATGAGAAAACATAAGCTTTCAGAGTTAAAAAATGGTATTGCCATTTTACTTCCTCATGATTTTTAAATCTAGTGAAATTAGACTTTTAAAGTTTTATGCAAGGATGTAATCATTTATATTCAGTTATTTGGCAGAAACACAGTAAAAAGTGGAGATAATACCCATTCCACCATCCTGTCTCTTCCCAAAGTGTGGCTTTGGTGGACTGGTCATACCAAATTACATAAGCACCTTTGTTATACTTTTGAAATCTGCATCTTTGCTGACATTGCTTAAAGGTGTGCTAATTTCTGTCAATTGCTGTAATACCAGACACCTGTGAGCTTGGAATTGGGCAAAGACAACCAATTAGAATCATAGAATAGAATCATAGAATCATTAAGGTTGGAAAAGACCTCTAAGGTCATCGAGTCCAACCGTCAACCCAACACCCCCTATGCCCACTAAACCATGTCCTTGAGCACCTCATCTATACGTCTTTTAAATACCTCCAGGGATGGTGATTCCACCACTTCCCTGGGCAGCCTGTTCCAAGGCCTGACCACTCTTTCAGTAAAGAATTTTTTCCTAACATCCAGCCTAAACCTCCCTTGGCGCAACTTGAGGCCATTTCCTCTTGTCCTATCGCTGGTTACTTGGGAGAAGAGACCAACCCCCCCCTCACTACAACCTCCCTTCAGGTAGTTGTAGAGCGCGATGAGGTCTCCCCTCAGCATTTTATGTAGGACACTGAACAGGCAGCAGATGGTAATAAGCTTCAGTCAACACCAAGCTGGGCAGGATTCACACCACCAAGCTAGATGTGGAAAACTCAAAATCCCTTGGCTAATCCCATGAGCCAGCCATTCTCCCTAATTGTGTCTTTCCATAAGAAGATGTACTTTACATGTTCCAGTCTCAGCTGAATGAATAAACATGATTTAATGTACTGACTGTAGGATTTTACTAATCTATTTATTAGTTCCCCTTTCAAGGGAAGTTCTAATGATGTGTTTTCACTTAAAGCAATTAGAATGTATTTTTAACAGGGGAAATGACTTAGATTATAATTACAGAGCATTATGCTGTACTTTTAATGATTTTGCTCTTTAGAAAAATGAACAGTGAGAATCATTTTGCATGAAGTTATTATCTAGCTCTCACAACATAATACTGACTTCCTTCTCAAGCTGTTGGGTCACCACAGCTGTCAGATCAGAGGCCTGTGTCTTAGACTAAAACAAAAAAGAAGATGAATAAATATTTACAATTACATCTGTAGTACCTGATATATCTCTTCTTAATTACACTATTTGACTCTTCAATTCTGAGGCAAAACCATAGCTAAATGTGTGAAGATCGTACTGCTGTTTTTTTATATTTATAGTTCCCAGTGTTGTATGTCTAAAATAGAAAATTAAATTTAGTGCTATAGCAACAACAAGTCCATGAAACAGTAAAGGCAATCATGCCTTGTCCTATGTATTGAACAGATAGAGAAGATAATGCAAATGCAATTCCACTCCTTACAGTAAAGGCAAAAAAAGGCCAGGAGAAGTTATATGAGAAACCTGCTTTGCAAAGAGTTGGTTTACAGTCTCATGACAAAAGTGGACAATCACAAAATAGTAGATATGAAGCATGACATGTAGGTCTTCAGCCTTGTGTATCCACTGGTTTGCATGCATGCATTATGGTAATGGGGGAAGTGGCAGCAGCTGTGGAGTCTGTATTAGTACCACTGGAAAATTTCATCCCTTTCTTTCTCAGCTGCTGTGTAGACTCTTTTCTAAGAAGGCTATTTGACTGAGCAGTTTTTGCAATGTTTTTCTCAAAGTATGTTAAGGAAGCTAGGTATGCTTTCCAAACATTGAGTCTTTCAGCTCATGTAGAAATTACTGAAATCATTGATAGGCAACAAAAGAGAAAACTCACATTAGTGAGGTTATTTGAATCAATCCTCTGTACTGAGACCTAACGAATAGGGGGATGAACTATTATGCTCCTCTTTAATTCTCCTAATTTACCCCGCATCAACAATACTTACTAGGTCCCCTCCTGTGAAAGGTACTTTTCTAAAAGCAAGCAAGTAAAAAGCATAAGTGGCACTGTGTTGTAAAAGTATGATAGAATAGGAAAAGTTTAGGGATTATGGATTTACAGGCAAATAGTTGGAAATATTAGTCCTTTATCAGTATTACATTATTGCAGGTAAATACTTGTATTTTTTAGATATTTCACTGCATTGTGTATATGAATAAAGGGTGATTCATTGAATTTGGCAGTCTGATAAAAGGGAGGTTCTGAACTCTAGGAATTTCAAGCAAGAAAGTAGGGAAAGCTGCTCATTGCTTTCCTAGACAGGGCAGGTAGGAAATGGACTGGAATGAGTGGAGGTGAGCTGGGAAGGTTTGGACCTTGAATGCATGCCTGAAGTATGGGACTGAGTGCAATGAGAACAAAAGTAATGAGACTGAATGAGTTCAGCTGAGCTGAAATTGGAGGGAATAGGAGAGTGAGTTCATGGCGTAGGAGGAGGAGGTAGGACTCAGCAGATAAGGAAATAAGAAGGGTGCAGTAAATGGAGTAGGTTCATACCACAGCTCAGATCTCTTCCAGACGTGTTCTCTATATGTTAAGAATAAAGTATGACTTCACTTACAGTTTTTGTTGAGGTTCCCTCACTATCAGATAAAACATGGCTTGCAAATCATAATCTTCCTGCAACACAAAAATATTTTCAGCCATCATACCTTTTCTCCATGCAGCTAGCCATTTCTCTTTTAAGGTACCAGGCACTGTGAATCAAAACATCAAAACAGGGTTTTCTGTGATACATAATACTAGATGATGATCCATGTTGTTCTTTACCGCTCTCCTGACTGACAGAAATATCTTAATTTAGTTATAGACCCATCTTTTAATGCAGGGATTTCCTCTAGTTGCAGAAGTGTATTAAATGGTGTGGGATGGATGGCTGTTTAAGATGACCTCACTGAGCTACCTGTGGCTGAATGCCATTGGAAATATTTGGCTATCAAGACTTGATTTTTTTTGTTGTGAATCCCTGAAAGGGTTACAGGACTTCAGAAAAAACTCATGCTATGTGGGTGGGCTGGAATTGTAAAGATGTGCATTGGGAAGAAGGAAAGTATGAAGGTTTGATTCAGAGCTGTTCTGTAAAAGGCAGAGGAGACTCTATAGAAGACAGAGTGTTATTAATTTTTCCTCCTTTTGCTTTTTACTTTCTGTTACAAGGCTGCTATAATGTAGGCAACTTGTCAATGTATAATATATTTTGAAATGCTCCAATAGGAGCACAGTCATTAATTGGCTTGGCTGTATTGAAGGCATATGTTGTGGTTTAATCCCAGCTGGCAACTAAGCCCCACACAGCCGCTTGCTCACTCCCCCACAGTGGTATGGGGGAGAGAATCAGAAGAGTAAAAGTGAGAAAACTCGTGGATTGAGATAAAGACAGTTGAATAGGGAAAGCAAAAGCTGCGCATGCAAGCAAAGCAAAGCAAAACAAGGAATTCATTCACTGCTTCCCATGGGCAGGCAGGTGTTCATCCATCTCCAGGAAAGCAGGACTCCATCATGCGTAACGGTTACTTGGGAAAACAAACACCATCACTCTGAAAATCCCCCTTTTCCTTCTTCTTCCCCCAGCTTTATATGTTGAGCATGACGTCATATGGTATGTAATATCCCTTTGGTCAGCTGGAGTCAGCTGTCCCAGCTGTGTCCCCTCCCAACTTCTTGTACTCCCCTCCCAACTTCTTGTACAACCCCAGCTTACCCACTGGTGGCGTGGTGTGAGGAGCAGAAAAAGCCCTGACTCTGTGTAAGCACTGCTAAGCAGTAACGAAAATACCCCTGTATTATCAACACTGTTTCCAGCACAAATCCAAAACATAGGCCCATACTAGCTACTAGGAAGAAAATTAACTCTATCCCAGACAAAACCAGCACAGCATGACAATTTGTAGTCAAATGATTTTTTAATTAGCTTTAATTTTATATTTCATCTGAGAAATATACTCTATGGGTCATTCTTGGAAAAGCATAGAATTTTTAAATTTCATCAGAGTTCAGATCTCTTGCTAAAAAAGTTGGTATTGAGTGGAGTTTTTGTTTGTTTTAATTTTACTGGTATCTTCAGCAATTATGATCTTGTTATTAATGTGGTAGCTTTCTTCCAGAGCTTTTTTGTTTGTTAACTAATAATGAAACCTATGCTGTTGTGAATATCAATTTGCTATTAGTGTTGTTTAGTAAATAATGAACGCCAACAGTAGTCAAATTTTAAATCAACTTCATGTTTAAAACCTAGTATACTTTGTATACTTGTATCCTCTAAGGGCTATATTGAGTGCTACTGCAGTAAAGCATGTGAAGATGTCATCCCTTATTTAGATAATCTATGTTGTGATACAAATGATATAAGGAATGGGAATGAACAAAAAAATGAAGTATCTATTGTGAAGTAGCCATCCATTCACTGTTTGAGGTTTACTGGAAATAACTAAAGAACTTATACATTAAGATTGATTTAAAAACCAAACAAACCAACCCAAACACTTTTTTGTTTGGTTATTAAAAGTATTTGTGCCAGTATTCTAGCCAAAGGTATAGAGTTTGGTCTACTTTAAGAGGGTACTTGAAACTAGCACTGTGTTTGAATGCTTGACAAACATTCCTTCAGCCTTGCTTTTCTTTCAGCTTTCAGTGACAGTAGATCTATGATGACGCTTGGGAAATTGGTGTGTTGCTATGGAAATGGCTGTGATGCCACCAGTTCAGCATTTATGCTCCATTGCCAGATCTAATGCAAAGAGATAAATGAGGGAGAAATCTCTAGGTTATTGTATCTATAAAAACAAACAAACAAACAAACAAACAAACACCAAACATCAAACCTTTACTTTAATGATGACTTAATTGAGATGTTTTTAATACCTCAGGACATTCAGAGTTTCTTTTTTTTTTTTTCCCTATAGCTGATCAGTTAAGCACTTGTCTGAACTTTGAGAGGTTCAGGTTCTGTGCCTAATTCAAAATGATCCACGACAAAAGTATTTCAACCCAAGAATTAGGGCACTCAACAGGGATGTCAAATTGCAGCAGAGCTTACATAAATAACCTGTTGTCCTACCTTTTTGGTTCCCGTGAAACAAGATGATTGTTCTCCAGTAAGCTGTAAGCACAAGTTCTCCTCACTAAATTCAAGAAATTAGCAAAGTCGTGGAAGAAGGAACTACCAGCAATCATGTACTTTGAAGTTTCTGGTTGGGTATCTGTGCATGTGCATACAAGGGAAGGGGTTCTATTAGACATTTATTTTGCTTGGTTTGGAAAGATTAACTAAAGAAATTATTGGAGGGAGAGCAGTATTGTAAAACAATACAGGAAGGAAGAGAAATGGTCATTTATGAGACTTACACTTTGCTTGTTTTACTGCAATGCAGGAAATATCTATCCTGTGGGTCTGAACGGGATCATTCATGATGAGATAAACGATTTTTAGGGATTGACCATTATAGCCACAAGAGCTACTTCTTATCCAAAATGTGTGTCTGAGTCATAACTCTCCTCTGAGTTTTCCTGAATGATAATGATGATCTATTGGTCATTCCTGGGGCAGCTCATTTTTTTTGCGGACAACCATCCTGGCCTTCAGCCATGAGGCCAGATGTGACTGTCTCCAAGTAGAGCAGGAAGCTGACCTCTTCTGTTCCATGTTTTAGACATTGCTTGCTTGAATAGATGCAAAGTTTCAAGTCCAGAGGTGAAATTCTTGCTCATAAACAAGACAACTAAAGTGCCAACTTTCAAATCACCGAGGTATAAGCTGCCATTTCCACTGGCAATATTCCCCTGCACTCAGACTTGGACCATCTGGGAGTCTTCTCTGGAGAGTAAATGTTAATTATCTCATTCTATCTGAAAAATGATTCTTCAGTGAGACAATACAAAAATTTAATGCTCATTTCCTCCTAATTCTCAGAAATCAAATTAGTTTGTCCAGTTTGTATTTAGTTGTGAAAAGTTGCTTCCCTGGGGTGTGAGGAATATTTACATGTGAGCAAAAAAACAGAAGTAAGGTAATATGAAAAGAAGGATAGCCAATCTCTCTTTATTTACATATTTACCACTGTCTATTTTCTTGCCTTTAGCAGTACTTGTTTAGATTAAAAATGAAAGAATCAAAATCTAGTTATTCATCCTGGGTGTCTTCACACAAAAGTTTTTGCCTTATTCATTCAGCTATCATTAATTGCAGGTGACATGCAGGAAATTAGTTTTCTGGAATGCTTAGAAGCAAATTCTTTTCTGTTCAAGCAATAATTTACATCCATGGAGTCACACCAGTCTCAGTGTTGTGACACTTAGGACTCCTGGATTGGTAATGAAAATGTTAGAAATGTAATGGAGGAATGTTTTAAGATCAATGAAATTTCAACTTCTAGTTTGCAAGTTGTTAAGTACCTTTCTGAAATCTACAGAAAGCAGTTGATTTGAGTCTCTGGCCTCTCTAGTCTTGGTTGTGGTGTAACCTTCATGGTGGATGTTGTCATCAAAACTACTGCTACAATGGTGGCAGGGCTGTAAACACTCCGTGATTTGTCCAGTACTCCTCTTAAAACATGACATGGAAAAGAGGAGAAAAGTGCCATTACAGAAAAAAAATCTTAATTTAAAATCCCATATGTTTGCCATATACTATTTCTTCTCTAAAATTTAACAAAATGGTCATATTTAGTGTGTGCAGGATACAGGTTATCCCAGACTAACAGTAAAAGATACAAGGTTTGAACTTTCCCAGAGATGTCTTGATACAAATATCTTGGTGATGTGATCAAAACTTCAAAAACTTGTGAACAAACAGTACATTGTATAGTGGAAAATAAAAGCACACATTTTTGTAATAGCAGATAAAACTGAGATCTCAGATATGGAATTATTTCTTTCCCTTCATACTTTCAGAAGAATGGAAACTACCATTCCAGTACTTGATATCTAATTTCTATTCAGCTTTTGTTCAGAGCCTGACAACTGCATGCATGTTTTGAACTATGCTATGTTTAGACCGAAGAGATGAGGTCAGAGAATTATGTGACTCGGAGGCATAAAGCATGATGGATTTAAAAAAAGGAATTACATATCCTTACTCTAGACAAAGCAACACTAAACTTTTCTTTAGAAATTACTAAACCTTAATCCACAGACATTGTAATCATATTTTACAGCTATATAGTGGGCCACAACCATTGTTAAAAGACCCTTACTTTAGTTCATTGACTTTTTTTTTTTCACTAAAGTTAACAATACCTAAGCTTTTTAGGAATTCTTTATTTCGAAGGGAGA
Source organism: Pelecanoides urinatrix (assembly GCA_013400755.1). Taxonomy (NCBI): domain Eukaryota; kingdom Metazoa; phylum Chordata; class Aves; order Procellariiformes; family Procellariidae; genus Pelecanoides; species Pelecanoides urinatrix. Next base: position 24,874 of record VZTQ01006366.1, on the reverse strand, counting down.
AAGTTGAATTTCAGATCTTTTTGCAATCTTAAAAGGGGAAAGAGCTGCCATCCTAAGCTACTTCTCCCAAAAAGTGATGAAAGTTTTGTGGCTGAGAAGAAGGTAGCAATGAAAGACTGGGGGCGGGGGAATGGAAAGCGAAGACTAAGGTTGGCTTGGGAAGAGCACACTGTATTAATGCTTCCTACAGTTTCAGAAGTAGATCTTGATAAAGACTGCTTTGATACCTTTCCACCATTTGTCTTTGCTTGAGATTCTTGCTTCCAGAGTCTACAAGTGGCAAAACCTCTTGTAGGTTCTGTGGGCCAATTTTGCTCTGCCTCATTGAAGTCCAATTTTAAAGAGAATAAAAGGCAAAACTGAGAAGAATAAAAAGGCTGTATTTTTAGAGAAAGAGCTCTCCAGGTTGTTTTTCCTCAGAAATTCTTTGCAGAGAAAAATGTAACTAAACTTGGCTCTAAAATAAAACGTAGCATTTAAAGTTGCATTTAGTCATTAATTCATATATTCATAGGATCAGGGAGGTCATCTAGTCCAACACCCCTGAGTGGGACTGTTGACTACTAGTATGTAATTTTAAAATAATCTCAGCCATCATATCAAACGTCTGCTGTTCACAGTTTGCAGGAATCCTCTGCAGCAGTAATGAAAGGGATACTAAAATAGATTTCTTAATGTAAGCATTCTCTTATAAGACACACACCATCTTTATAACAGTTCTAAGAAATTTTAATCAACCAGTGGCAACATCGGAAAGAATGCTGCCTTAAAAATGAAGAACTTCAGTCAGCAAAGTTTGCAAATGCTTATTTTTTTTAATAACATATACTTTGTTTAAATCCTCTGTGCTAATGAATTTTCCAGTTGGGGTGCCTATAAATCAGTTAAATTTTGACTGTGTTTGTGCTTTCGTTTTGCGGGTATACGTTCCCTCCAATAAAGCTTCTGAGTAAAAGTATGCACACACACACACTCTCAGACATTTAATTGTTAGTGTATTTTTAGAACGAACACCCACTTACGTAAGTGACTTGCATCTCTGGAGAAGTAGTGCAGTGTCGTTATAAGGAACAGTGACAAGTAGGATGACATAACATGCATGACCTTAAAGGAATTAAGTATGTGTTGTATTGTGTTACTGAATTAGCTTATGGGTCACTGGGGGATTTTTTTTTTTTCCTGAAAAAACATCAAAGTCTTATTATTTTCTTTAATAACTTAAACTGCTCTTTTCAATTTGTAGACATGGGGGTGAGGGGAGAGAACTTTTAACTTCGTTTTTTAAAATAATCCCATTTTAAATAAGCCCTGAGACCCTAAAACTAAGCCCTAATCCAAAGTTTGTGACGGACAAAAAGTAATTATTAACCAAAGGAAATGAAAGTATTTTAGTTAGACATAGGCTAACTCATTCTTTGGATGCAAGGGTTTTATATCGCTTCAATTTTAATTGGAGATTGTTTGAAGACTTCTAGAACTAAAGATTAAGATTAAAAAATTGTGGTCTTCTCACAAATTCTGAATACTGAAGAGCACGGAAAGACAAGCTAAATATATGTGGACTACTTTGTGCAAATTCTGTCAGGACAATTCTAATGATTTTTGCAAGGAAGACATGAGATAAAAAAAGATTAATATTGTTGTGCTTCTAGAAAGAGTTTGTCCAAAAGATCAGCTCTAGTATTGATCTGGATAGGTATGTCTTGTAAAAGTATTATTTTCCTAATTTTTTACTGTGTTTTTATTGTGATTTTTTGTTAGCAATAAGCAAGAAAGAAAATTCTGAAAAGAAATGTGTAGACCTGTTCAGGGTAGCTTTGACCACCCATTTTAATGACAATATTTTTAAGCCAAACTTGACTCAGTTTTGTAAAACAGACCATTGCTCTCTTCTCTTCCTGTTTCTGCCTGCGGTCAGTGGAAATACTGCTCTCACTCCCTTTTGAGATGCAGATAAAGTAAATAGCAAGACCCTCATCTGCAAAAGATAACTGGAAAAGTTTAGTATAAATAAAACATGGAAACCATGTAGTGAACACCTATGCTATTATTTTCTTAAAAGACTACGTTTAGAAAAAATGAAACCCTCTAAAGCCTCCTGTCTTCGATGCCTGTACCATTAAAAACTGCTTTTTAATGATGTTTCTGCAGCCTTCGGTAACAAGGATAGGAGCATCAAAAAGATCTGCAAAATATTTTAAAACAGTTCACACCAAAACAAGTATTGTAGAATGAAGTCTGCTAATGTTTAAGAATAGGAGATTTCAGTTATGTATGTAGGGTGGAAATAAACAGACTCCTGTATGGCATTGCACAGTATATCTCCTGGAACATGTCCTGTGAGACAATTACTACTGCTAATAATATTCATCAATTGCTATGATGCTAATAACAAAAGAATTGAGACTGTTCATAGCAGAAAGGAATTCCTGTCGTATGCAACAATAGAAATAGCAATAACGGAGGTAACAGTGGAGAAAAATAGAATTCTGTGAAAGTCAGAAATTTTCCCTGTAAATATGGCTGATATTCCATTATGAGTCAGCTCCATTTATGTAGTATTTTATTCATTTATAACGTCTTAGAGCTTAAATCCATCACAAACCAAGACTGAACTCATTTAAGGTGATTATTGAAAGATATTTAAAGTTGAGCAGGGAACACTTAAGAAGACCTGAGGGAAAACAATAGGAAGTAGGGACTTATTAATTTGAAAGGTAGAGGAGCCAAAAGAGAAATTACACACCATGTGCTGTCTGAAAAGAATAGAGTTGGACCATTCTGAAGAGAAACAGAACAAAAGGCTCTGCCATCAAAATGTAAGATGGTACAGCATCCTCAGCTACTGAGTGTCACAGTGGCTGTCTTGCTGTGACCTGATGCCATGAGTTCATTGGTGAATGCTGTATTGAACTACCACGTCTGCACTTGAATGGATCTTCCTGCTGATAGATTCATTATAATATATGTTAAAAATACAAAACCCAATAGAAGAATGTACTAGAACAAGTTATTTGGAGTCAAAGGCAAAAATCCATTCATGCAGATGTTAGCTGCCAGAATTAAAATTTCTGCTGGAATGAGACTCATGAATTAAATCACAATAAAAGCTAGGTCTCCAAAGCATGATGGTTGTGTATTAGACACTGAGCACCTATGAAAAAGAACTATGAATGTGAAATGTCCGGTATTTTTTTTCCCTGCTACTTCTCAGGAAGGAAATTATTTCTATCCTAGTGAGGCAGTATCATGAAGACAACACAAAAAACTGTCAAGACTTCAAATATCTCCTTGGATATAAATAGTGTGATGGGTGGAGAAGGAGATCAAAAAGTAGCAGGCACATATTGCATGGCTTTCTATGACTGAAGAAGGCAAGGCTCAGTGACTTGTACATTTCCTCTCATTCATCTGTGTCCAACTCTTACCTAACTCTATTTCGGTTGATATGCAAGCTGGGTAATTTCAAATGAAGGCTTTAAACCAAAAAGAGAGTATGTGTAGCAATTGTTGCTCCACAGTGCTGGCAAGATCTTAATGGCCACGTAAAAAGAGTTGCTTGGATTGATTTCTGAGATACTGGAAACATAATTGTGAATTTAGAGTCCTATTTATGATGTAAATACATCAATACATCTATTGGTGAATAATCAGAAAATATATTGATTAACATGCAGAGACTGAAGTTTACCTACTGCTGTCAGTATGTATTGTCTAATATGTATAGATGATGTAAATATAAACCACACTTTTCAAACTCTGAATCATTCAGTAAGGATGCCTGGGATTATGAGTGTTCATTTATGTAATTCTACACTGAAAACTTTTTTCCTTCCTGTCTCTCCTCCCCACCTCACCCCCAAATCAGAAACATTAATTCTAAGGTATTGAAAATCATTTGGGAATTTTCCCCATGACTTCATTACAAAACATATGGGTCAAGAAGACACACTTTCTTGATATGTAAGACTGCGGTAAGCCAGTCAACTGGCACCATATGTATAAATTCTTACTGTGAAGAAGGTAAGAATTGCTCATAATACTTTGCTTATTTCACTGTTCTGATACAAAAAAAATACAATAAAGTTGTTAGTCCATTCTCTGACACTCTCTGTATTTATCATACAGAATTTTGCAAAATTTTTTTAGTTCATTATTCATGTTATGTTCTTAATCAGGGTAGCTATTAATAAAGATAGATTAATCATTCTATTAAACCTACTGGATATTTTCCAGAAAATCTACATTTTTTTTTGTAACTATAGTTTTCTACTGACTTTTTGCATAAAAATATTGCTCAACAAGAAAGCTGACTTTCTCTGGTTTTGTGAATTTACTCATTGCTACCACTATGTAATAAAGCTATATCTGTAACAAGTCTCCCACTTTTTAAGTCTTACACTTAAACTCTCACTCAGACTTCACAACTAAAATATGAGGATTAACCAGTTAATACTGCAAAGCCAAATCTTGCTTCTGGTAGAGTTAACACTAACGAGCACACAATATTTCCTCTCCCCTCTGTCTCTTTTGTTTTTATGTTAGACTATGTATTACGACTTCAGATCTTGTAGCTGAGACCATCTCAGCAGTTGCGGGAAGTGAGCGACACAATTTTCTGTTGTTGACCTATCTGGGACTTGTGTTAGCTAATGTTGAACCAATATGCTAGATGTTTGTACTCTGGATAGGGTATCACAGATTGTCTGTTTGATTTGACCAGAAATGTTACGATACTTTTTTTCTCTTCTTCTACCCACTCCTGCCCTCAGGTCATCCCCAGAGCATAGAAAATCAAGATTTTTTCTATTTATATGCAGCTGATGAGAATATGAAAACAAATAGCATCAGCTGGGCAGACTAATAATTTTCTTCAGCCCATGGGAAATGGTTGTACAAGGACAGCCTTATCTCCTACAAGCTCTGGAAAGCTGGTGATAATCAGTGGAAGTGATGGGGAGAGGGAGTTGTTTTGGTTTTTTTTTCCTCTGAGATAATATTATTAACTTGGTGGAATGACCATCTTTCCCTTAACAAAGAACTTTGTGTTTGATCTATGATGCCTTGAGTGTTACCAGTTTGGGTCTAAGCCAAAGCATGCTAAAGCACTGGCATGGCTTCTGTGTATTTACCTGGATAAACTTGGTGAATCTCTAAAACGCTTCCAGGGCAGATTTTTTTGAGACCTATCACAAGTACTGAGCAGAGAATTCAGAGTGGTCTTTTGGACTTATGAAATCTGGGTTTGGAGACCCTCTGCTTTTCCTCTGCATTACTTCCCTGGGGTTGTAACAACATGAGTTCTAGTCCCCTGTAGTAGCATATTTCCCCACACAACATCATGGCTGGGAGTGTAACACACAAGATGCATTTGAGTTCTTAGAGAAGCTCTTTCATGCTAGTTTTCTTTTCTTTGAGTAGAAGCTGTCTTTATCTGTTAAAGATTTGCTGTTAAAACAAAAGCTGAACAGAACTGGTGTTGGTAGTTACAAGAGCTAAGGGCTATAGCTTTTTCTTCAAAATCCTCTTAGCTGTGTGTAAAAGTGTTTGTTTTCTCATCCTTTTCTTGCTTTGGATTACTTGTTTATTCAGTGCAATATTGATGCATTGTAATAGCAAATTTGTAACATCTTTAAGCAGAGGTTTTCAGGAAATATTGCAAAATAAATAGCATAGGAGTGGCAGAAAGCAAATCACTATTACAAAAGAATGAAGTATTTGAAATATGTATCAATGATAACTTCCTTCTCCAAGTTATAGAGGAGCCAATGAGGAGAGGTGCTATGCTGGACCTTGTTCTCACCAAGGAGGGGCTGGTAGGGAATGTGAAGCTCAAGGACAGCCTTGGCTGCAGTGACCATGAAGTGGTGGAGTTCAAGATCCTCAGGGCACTGAGGAGGGCACACAGTAAGCTCACGACCCTGGACTTCAGGAGAGCAGACTTTGACCTCTTCAGGGATCTGCTTGGTAGAGTGCCATGGGACAAAGCCCTGGAGGGAAGAGGGCCCCAAGAAAGCTGGTTAATATTCAAGGATCACCTCCTCCAAGCTCAGGAGCAATGCATCCCAACAAAGAGGAAGTCAGGCAAAAAAACCAGGAAGCCTGCGTGGATGAACAAGGAGCTCCTGGACAAACTCAAACACAAAAGGAAACCCACAGAGGGTGGAAGCAAGGACAGGTAGCCTGGGAGGAATACAGAGAAACTGTCCAAGCGGCCAGGGATCAGGATAGGAAAGCTAAAGCCCTGATAGAGTTAAATCTGGCCAGAGACATCAAGGGCAACAAGAAAAGTTTCTATAGGTACATCAGGGATAAAAGGAAGACTAGGGGAAATGTGGGCCCTCTCCAGAATGAAACAGGAGACATGGTTACCCGGGATATGGAGAAGGCTGAGGTACTCAATGACTTTTTTGCCTCAGTCTTCACCGGCAAGTGCTCAAGTCTCACTGCCCAAGCTGCAGAAGGCAAAGGCAGGGACTGGGAGAATGAAGAGCTGCCCACTGTAGGATGTTCGAGATCAGGTTCAANCAGAGGGACCTGGATGGGCTGGAGAAGTGGGCCTGTGTGAACCTCATGAGGTTCAACAAGGCCAAGTGCAAGGTTCTGCACCTGGGTCGGGGCAACCCCCAGTATCAATACATGATGGGGGATGAAGGGATTGAGAGCAGCCCTGCCGAGAAGGACTTGGGGCTGCTGGTGGATGAAAAGCTGGACATGAACCAGCAATGTGCACTCACAATGCAGAAGGCTAACCGTATCCTGGGCTGCATCAAAAGAAGGGTGGCCAGCAGGTCGAGGGAGGTGGTTCTGCCCCTCTGCTCTGCTCTGGTGAGACCCCACCTGGAGTACTGCATCCAGCTCTGGAGCCTTCAGCACAAGAAAAACATGGACCTCTTGGAGCAGGTCCAGAGAAGGGCCTCAAAAATGATCAGGGAGATGGAACACCTCTCCTATGAAGAAAGGCTGAGAGAGTTGGGGTCGTTCAGCCTGGACAAAAGAAGGCTGTAGGGAGACCTGATTGCAGCCTTTCAGTACTTAAAGGAGGCTTATAAGAAAGATGGGGACAGACTTTTTAGCAGGGCCTGTTGCAACAGGACAAGGGGTTATGGTTTTAAACTAGAAGAGAGTAGATTTAGACTAGATATAAGGGAGAAATTTTTTACAATGAGGGTGGTGAAAGACTGGGACAGGTTGCCCAGAGAGGTGGTAGATGTCCCATCCCTGGAAACATTCAAGGTCAGGTTGGACGGGGCTCTGAGCAACCTCATCTAGTTGAAGATGTCCCTGCCCATGTCAGGGGGAATTGGAGTAGATGACCTTTAAAGGTCCCTTCCAAATCCAAACTATTCTATGATTCTATCTTTCTGTCTGCATACATTTTCCTCTTAAACTCTTTAGACCCAGAGCAAATGTTGGTTGTTTTTTTTTGGCTGTTTGGTCTGATTTTTGTTTTAGTTTTGTTTTTTTACTTTAAAAATTCCAGGTAGTTCTGTCTATGAGAATTGCAAAAAAATTTCACTGCAGTACTCAATTTTAGTATCTCTTTTATTCCTGCTGCAGAGGATTCTTGCTAACTCTGAGCTTTTAACTATTTCCACTTACCATGAGCTGTTAATTCATTTTCCTCCCCTTCAGTTAGGTTAAAAGTGAGATGTAATGAAGGTCTTTGCTTGTGCACTAAATCTGTTAAAACTAAGATTCTTTGGCAGGAGGAGATTGAACCTATAGTTTACACTAATGCAGGTGATCAAATGTCAAAAAAACAGGACTGATATTAGACATTCTCTTGATCATTACTATTTGTAAGGTCCTGCTCTAATCGTACTGCAGGCTTCATTTTGCAGAACACCTTCTTTTCTAGATTAAATTAATTTCTCCATAAAATCTAACAGACATGTCATGATACTTAAAGGAGAGTCAAACCAGAATATGTAACTTCATAAGAAAAGATACATTTAATTTGCAGGAAACCAACATGATTGATTCATACAACCTGTTACTTCAGAGGTTTATTGAATGATATGTCATGGACAAATGCCATTTTTAGAATCTGTACTCTGTACAATGTATCAAAAGATGTTTGTAGGGCTTTTCTTCTGCATTGGCATTTATATATTGTTTAGTCTCACTGTATTTAAACATGTTGCATACACTTCATGTATGCGTGCATGGCTGGGACTGTGACCAGGCATTTAATAGCCTATAGATTATAGTTAGCTACAGATTACAGTTAGCTTTCACCCATATATTTTTTTATATAACTGTAACATCAATTCAGATATAAGTGATAAATTCTGCTGATCTGCAGACTGCTGTGAAGACTGAGTGCATTATTTGTTTAGGCTGTCCTTCTGCCCTGCTGGCAGTTCAAAGCAAAGTAACGGTGATGAGTTTTTAAGCTGTTGGTGCTTAAGGATTGGTAAAATTACATAACATTTTTCACAGGAATACAATGTGCAAATCTTTCCAGACATGTATGTTTTTAAACACAGAAAAAAAAGACTTCAGATTCCATAGCTAAAGTGTTTATACACACATTAGTTTAGTTAGTATCGGAATAGTTGGAAAATTACTATGATGTGCTTTGATTTCACAGAACTCTCTAATAATAAAATAAATCTTTTTATGGATTACATGTATAGCCTGTGACTATGACACCATAAATTATAGTCTATTATAAACATCTATATGAATCTATAATGGTATGTTATGGCAGCAGAAAGATGACATATATATACTATAACTGAGTGAATTGTCCCTAATCATCTCTCTCTAACCATCCTAATTCTCACTGACTGCAATCAAGTCCACAAGGATTGATCTAATCTGAGATGAAACAGTTTGTAGCAGATGTTTCTATATTTCTTCTATTCCTAACTTTAAATGCCAGCAGATTTGCAATCTGGAAAATAATGATAATTTTAAAAATGCTATAAGAAATTGTAGGATTTGAACTATGACACTAAAATGATCTAAGACCTAATTGTCTTCTATAATGTTGCAGAAGGTCATGTTACAAGGTTTATAAACTAGAGGTTTAACCTTGCTTCCTAATTAGGATGATAAAATGAATCTCAAGGGTATGTGCAAGGTTATCGTATATGAGAAGTGTTTCCCTGTTGGATAGCCTTCATATCACACCTTCAGACAGCATTTTTTATTAAAGGCATTACTAGTGATCTTTTTGGGTTATATCTGTAGGTTTTTTTAATCCTGGCTTTACAGTTGAAACAGCTTTGCTTTTATTGCAATTGCTTTATGGTAGATACTTTGGTAATATTTGAAAAAAATATGTTGAAATAGGCAAAAGCAGGTGGAGAGTTAGAATCAACAAAAAAAGGGAAAACCTTCCAAGGCTTTTTGTATCTTCTGGTAAGTCTTGGCCCCACATCCCAGAGCTGCTGAAAGAAGCAAGTAACCTCATGCTTCTGAGCAGGGCTAGGGGTTATTTTTGCCTCTCCCTCTGTTTGGGGGGGAGTGGGTGTCAAATGACTGTGGAGGATCTCTGCTCTGCTGCTGGGAAATATATGAGTTCCTAGTGATGTGGTAAAGGAGCAGGAGCTGGCCTCTATTCCCTGCTACTCTGCACCCTCTGCACTAATTCGGGAGCTCAGTGCTATGCGGCAGTGTTCTGCCTCTCTTGCTTCTTCATACGGATTCAAATTTGCCACCCAAAATGCACCCACTTAGGGCAGTGTTAACTGTATTTCAAAAAAGCAGTGAAATCAGTGCTGTTCAAGACAGGAAAAAACACTGTATCTAAGGCACCTTAATTTCAAAGGTACCTAGAAACCTAAGTGCGGGAGGTATGGCATGCCTTGTTAGAACAGTACTTGCTTTTGTCTTTTTAATGCAAAGTGTTGGTAACTCAGGTAGGTGGATGGCAAAGATGAGGTGTTTTGGTTTCTTCTTTTTTTTTTTTCTCTTGACTTTACTCAGCAAAAGCTTATATCCTATAACTTACTCTTTAGCCAAGGCATGAATGGTTTTGTCTTCCCATTTTCCTCTTGGACCTTTTTACTGATAATAACTGCTTTTCATTTTCTCTCAAATTTTACCTGAATGCATGACTAATGCAGTTCCACTGAAGTGGTAAGGTGTCACTCCTCATCTCTTCTCCCTTTGCCAAAATATGCACAGAAAAATCAGAGTGGTGGGTGTCAAAACAATGGTTAAATATGACTTTAATGTGACAACTGTTTTTATTTTTCTTACTATGAATGCTACGTTTTTTAAGTTTCATGTTTTAATGTTTTTAATCCACACACTGCAGACGTTGTCCTGTCTAACAGGAGAGGAGAAATCAACTAGCCTTTCCTGCGGATAACAATATGTAAATGCAGGACTGAATGTTATTATGCAGATGTCTTCCTGGAAGAACCATTTGATGGGTTATGCTAGCAAAAAGCCCCATGAGCAATGCTTAGGTGCCCGTCCTGGTCAGTGACAGCTTCTGTTAGTAACTAGGAGCTGACTCACTGCTGCTTCTCTCGAGACAAATGTTTCTACAGCTAGTGGCAGAAAATTAGGTGGTTTGCCAATATACCTAAGAAAGTTATTGCTATTTGTACTATCTTTTGGATAGGAGCAGGGAGATTTCAGAGCATCTTAAGTGGTTTGTAAAAAAGCTTATAGTGTTGTAACTTTCTTTTTTGGTATTATTAAAAAAAAAAGAAAAAGATGGATGAGGGTTTTTTTGTTTCTGTTTTCTTTGAGTGTGAGGTACAATTTCTGGAATAATGCATAGAGACTTGTTAATAAAAATCCCTTCTCTAAATATTAGTCATGACTGGCAAAGCTTTATTAGCTACTGCTATGGATAAAAAGAAATGTTAATCTCAAAACCCTCTCTTGTAAGTGACTAGGAAAAGGCTTTAGAAATCTCTGGAAAATGGAAAATCATACGTAAGATTCCCATTGTAAGCCAATTATTTTAAATTATTTTAAGAAGAGGAAATTTTTTTTCTTTTTTCTAAAAAACTAATTTAGCCAATGGATTTCCTGTAATATGCCTTTTAATGGATTTATTATGAACAACCATGGTAAAAATGAAACAGAACTGTATGATATGAGCATGAAGAATAACGATTTGTTCAGAGGCCAAACTTTTGCATGTAATAATCAAGGATATTTAAAAATATGAACATACGGGAAAGGTGAGCTGAGAGGTTCACCTTTTTCTTCTGTAGAAGAAAAAATAAGAAAAGAAAATTATGCAGAGATTTTCATCATTAATTGATCTATTGCAGTGTTTCAAGTAAAATATAAAAAAAAAAAGATCTCTAAAGTTTAATAGAAATGGAGCAGCACCTGTGATACTGCAAGGGGCAGCTGAATCAGTTCTCACCAGACCACAAGTGTGCTGAGTTACTGCCATCACTTACTGATATATAGTTGCACAGGTAGTGGGATCTAGAGGAATTTTTTTTTTTTTTGCTTTGTCCATTTTGTAAAACTGAGAGAGGAAGGGTATTGTTTACAGAGGTTCTGCTATGCCATGGACTCAGCAGGTAATTTCAATAGAATCCTTCTTAGGTTTGTACTGAACAAGTTTTGGTCCTTCCAATTGATACTTTAATAAAAGGAAACCTAAACATAACATGTACTTAATGCTATCTTTCTGAATTTCTCCAGAAAAAAACAATGGCATAGGGTTAGACTTTGTGTTGTTTGCCCTTGATAAAAAATTTTTAAATCATATTCGTTGAGCAGTAAGTGCTTATCCAAGAATGCTCTAAAACTGATTAAAAGATCAAATATTTGGCATTCCTTCAACTGTGCATGTGAGAGAAACAGACACTTAAATCTCACAGGAAATACTAAATATTATGGAGACAACACTGCAAGTGGTTCTCATTCTCTCTGTTGTTTAAGGGCTGATGTTGATCTATTTCACAATGGCTACCCCAATTATCCGCGGACTTTAGAAGCCTTTCAGAAGTTTTGATTACAGCCAATGGCATTCTAAACTAGGCCAGGGATAAAAGCATATCTCACAGTTCGTGAATAATTGAGTAGGCTTCTGTATAACAATGAGGTGCCTTATGAAAGGCAAATGTTTGTTTGCTGTGTGCTCACATCTGCACCTATTTATTCATATTTATAGGTAAATTCATATGCTAATACTTTTTCAAACACTGAGATACAAACTGTCTGTTGGTGTAATCAGATAAAATGCTGCTGAAATGCAGTGGAACTGTGTATGTTTATACCAGCTTTAAAAGTGACTGTAGATTGAAAAAATAAAATCCAAATGCAAGGATGTACCTTGGTGTATGTACATACCAAATCAGGAGTCCTCACTGAGCCATTGCATTCTTCACATCTCTTCTCTCCCTAAAGGTCTGGAAAAAACAGATGTCAATAAATTGAGGAAGTAACAGTCTAAAGGTAAAATTTATGGTTTCCTCCTCTTGCTACACAATGTTCTCCTTTAAAAGCAAGGGCTGTTCTTTCCCACAGTCTAAATGCTGAAGCCTTTGAATTCACCCTAATGCAGAACTTCAGGAAAAGGCTTAAAGAGGAGCATCTTGAAAGATAACTAGCACCTAGCCCTCTTCAATGGATACCCCAAGTAATAAGGGGGTCAAAGCCTCCCTCTTGAATTTTGTCAGTTTAGCTGCAAACCCTTAAACCCGCTTCCACTCTGTCCCAGATTGATACCCAGTGAAACAAAGACTGAAATTGTCATTCAGGAGACCCTGCTCATTTGTCACTGAAACAATTGCTTTGGAGTATGCATTACATGTCCTTTTATCTGGAAAATGTTCTCATCCTTGCAGGGAGAAATCTGACTCCTTGACTTTGCATGTCTAGCTTTCCATTTATTAGGGATACTTCTGACGTACTGGATCTAACTGATACTTTGCATTATAACAAAAAAATGAATGTGCCATATTAAAAAAACAAACAAACAAAAAGAAAAAACTTACCTGTCAGTTGACACAAAACTTCTGTTACCTTATCACCAGCTGTCCAAAATTCAGGTCATCAGTAAAATGTGGATTTTACTGGCTATGGCTGTGCTAAAACCCACCACCACTAATGATGGGGACTGTAGGTTGATCTGTTTTTCTAAAGAGAAGTCTGTGAGGACTGTAAACCATTAAGGGCAGATAATGGAAATAAGGAAATCAATAAAAGATTTGAAATGAAGGCAATGGTTTTTACCTTGATAAAGAACTTATTAGGGAAATACTTTCCTCAGAAGAAGAAAGATGAACTGAAAATACACATAGACTAAAAAAACCAACAACCCAGATGCCAGAAGAACCAGTATTATTATTGAAAGTGACACTTTTATTAAATGAATAAATCTGTCCCCTTTGGACAGTTGGTGCTATTGCTTCTAGCAAGGTCAAAATAGTGTGAATATCCTCTATCTGTCTGTTACCTGTAAAAGTGGAGCTTTTCACACCATAACATTGTGAAGAGTTAATATGGGTTAATCAAGAGATAACGGTGGGAGCACTGCTATAGCTTTGGTAAAATAAGTTGCAACGCTGCCAGGATGTTATTTGAAGAAAGCACTATCTAATAAAGATAGTTTATGATGTTCCACAGTGTAGTGTTATTTTTTTCAGGAAATATGATATTGTCTTTGCTTTCTCCCAGGTTAGGTGAAAAAATTTCTGAGACAGGAAATACAGTTGTACAGTTGCCACTTTAGAACCTTAGTAGAAAAAAACCTAAAGCTTGTATGCTTTGTAAGAAGTATACTTGCAGAGGATTTCATTAAATACTGTTTTCTTCCAAAAGTCTTCATATTTGAACATATTTATACTGTAGTCCAATAGTAGGTTTTTAAAAGGAAACGTTTCTTTTGACTGATAACATTCATCTGAGATAACGACAAGAGGATAGTGTTTGTATTATTTCAGAATGTGGCTAATTAAGCTTAATTATTTTAATGACACTATATTTACTGCTTATACTCAGTTTAGACAGCAACACACTGAGAGGAAAACACCTCATTTTATCTCTCACTGCTCATATTTCCTTAATTTTTTTTTTTTTTTTAAATGGGAGATGTGTTTGATCTCATCCAAATTAAATAGTACTGTACTTCTTGTGTTGTGTCATTAAATTTTGTAGAATTTCTCAAGAAATAAGGCTCTTCTCCACATATGGCCAGTGGAACCATTAACTAGTATTGGAGGTTTTTTGTTTTTCAATGTATCCTTGAAATAAAAACATAAAATTCCTTATAGTGTTGTTTATAGAGCTGTGCAAGTACTGAAGAGGAGAATGAAGCAAACTATTTTCATAGATTATAAAACTAGATTAATATCTAAACTCTTACTTGCATAATATAGTCTAGAGGATTATCCTTAATCAGCTTCTCTTTGAACTGCAAATGCATTCTTATTTGATAATTCAATCCTGATTTTAAACTTTTAGTTATGGCAATAGCACTTGGTAAATAGTCTAATGAAGTACTCTTGTTGCTTAAAAATGCATTTTAAGCAAAATCTAGTGTGATTCTCATTAAAATGAGAGGATAATATTGTTTTGTTTTGCACTTCTCAGAGAATTTTATTTTTCACTACGTTCCCAAACTTTAATAATCTGCATAGTTTTTCCTTAGAAAGTTTGTCATTGAACTAAGTGAGAGAACTAGATGTTGTTGTCCAGTAAGGGTCACATTGGTGCTTACCTCAACTTTCTTTTCTGTGCATACAATCTCTGCTGATTACTATATTGTGTTAAAAACTGCATTAATGTTTCTCAATAGTATTGATATGCTCATAGAAATAGAATATAAGTGTGAAAGCTAGAAATGCATGGAGTGATTTCTGGAAGGGCTTTCTCTGATGACAGCCTTATAATACTTTTCATATTCAAAGTTCATGGATTTACTTGCATCCCAGGAATTATCAAATTTGGCATGCATGAAAGAAATTGAAGCAAAAAAGTCTACAAAGTAGTGACAATCAATATGTATAAATTGAGGAATTGGGATTACTTGTGTAGAAATAATTTATGTTCTCAGAATTTTCCAGACTTTTAAAATAAAATATTGTCATTTAAAGGTTTCTTCCTATGTCAGTTATGAAGCTGAATGCATTTGTGATACTGTCCACCTTTAAAGAAAAGCTGATATAATCCATTGATTTTTGTTTGCAGATTTTCAGGCGTTGTTGGCTGGTTTTCAAGAAGGCTTCCAGTAAAGGACCCAGGAGGCTAGAAAAATTTCCAGATGAGAAGGCAGCATATTTCAGGAACTTTCACAAGGTAAGTCATGCCTTTCTCGTGAACAGAAGTATTAGCTGTTTACCACTCTTCCTTGGGAAGACTGTGTTTTTGATATGTCTAGTTTGTAAACAATACAGTGAGAATCAAGTTGAAAACCTAATCCTGACACTAAAAGCACAGTAAAACATCTGTAAATCTCAGTGATGCAGGTGAGATATCACACTGTTTTTTTCCAGTTGAGCACAAAACCCCCAATGTGTGTAAAGTGGCAGATTGATTTTTTTTTCTTTAAACATTAGTATTTTGGAAATGTGTAAAATTGGCTGTTTAATCAAATGTTTAACCTTAGTTATTATCTAAGTATTGAACAAATTCTGAAAATGCTAAATGCCTCAGTTGTAATGGTGGCACTGGTTGAATATGTAATGTTTTTCCCAGAACTCTTCAAGATTTAAAAACTCTGTCAACTGCAAGGATTTTTAAGGGTAAAAATTTAGGATCCACTGAATGAGATTTCTCCCTGCTTTCTCTGTCACTATTATTTCTGTGATGGAAAACAAGGTATTCGCGCACGGGTTTTTCTTTCTGTCTTGTAAGTTACTGTTATCAGCTCCCCACGACATGCAGTAGACTTCAAGTTAACTAATCCTAAAATAGGGCAGGGCTCTGTGCTTGTACAATTATCTTCTGTCCAGTCACCTTTAGCTTTATGTCATATCAACATTAGATATTATGTTAAAACTGGCAAGTTGAAGCACAAAGATGACTTAGCCAAGGTCACACAGCAAGCAGTGAAAGACTGGAGGTAAGTCTAGATCTCTTGAAGGCAGGTCTAATGCTTTTTATCATAAAACTATAAATTAGCCTTTAAGTTTCAGTAACTTCTTGGTATCTTTAAATGAAAAATGTGTATATATAATAAATAGCGTGCAATTGAATATTTTCTAATAAAAATAGCCCCAGTAATTTCATATTACCAGAAATCCAACTTCTGATCTTATATTGGTGTCCAGGTTTAGGTCTGATGTGTACTAGACTATTGGCACTTTGATGTGCCACAATGACAATGTTTGCTCCCATGTGTAGGAGGTCCACATGGAGCAAAAGTGATTCTTCTCTGCAACATAAATTTCAAAAAATGTTTACTTTCAAGATGTAACTTCATGATGGGTCTCTAAAAGGATTAATTGGATGGTTTGGGCTGATAGCTGTAGTGATGGCTGAAATCCCAAGGAAATCCCTTATCTATGAAGTTTGTATAGATTAGCAATAGGGCAGAAAGATGAAAGTGTGGGCCTTTGGAGGGAGATTTTGTGAGGGAATTTAAATTGTTTGAGCATGTTATTGCCTGTAGCACACTTTATGTGTAAAACAATTCACAAACACTTTATATGTTTCTTGCCAACTGTTGTCTTTGTAAAAAAATCATGTGAAATGTAAGAATCATTTGAGAAGCTAAAAAAGTAACATAGATACAGTTGCGGCTGCATGTTGTAGTATTGATGCAAGAGTGGTCCTTTGCATGTAACATAAGCAAATGGAAAGGGTGTTATAGTTCTTTTTTCATTTCTTTTTTCCCCTCTTATTCCACTCCTTGAGGACTGGGAGAGGGAAGAGAAAGAAACGGATTCACTTTCCTGTTTAAAAGGATGCTGGGTTTCTGGCTGTAGAGAAAAAAGAATTGTATCCATTCACTTGGATGATACCTATTTTTCAAATAAAGTCATGAAATAATTTCTAAAGTTATATTATCAGAAAATGGAAGCCCTGAATCTTATTTTCAGGCTTGATTTTTTTTTAAAGGATATTTTATTATTTCATAATGATTATTCTCCTCAATTCCTGCCATTCTGATAAATGAAATAGTGGTGTAGTAGATGTGGATGAGTTGTGAATAGTCATCGAGTGTGACTACTGAAGGAACAGTGAAAGTTGTTATGGGAGCAAATATAGTTATTTGATTGCTGATATTGGATCAAAATATTCTGAATTCTTTTTCTTTCTTTTCTAGAGCTGCTTATTACTTTGTTATATTTTGAAGTAGTTCAAAATGCATGTTTATTGCTATCCAGTGCAAACTGTTTTGAAATTCTGTTTCCTTATTCACTCACAAAATATAAGGAGGGCATCTGGTGTGCAAAGTTGAAGGATAACTCTGAACTCTAAGAATCAATGAAAAAAATTATTAAATAGTGAAGAAACTAAAGACCTGGTGTTTTTTGAGGAAGATTACAATATATGTTGCAAGCCTGACTCCATATGAAAGGACAACGTGCTTGAATGGGTGAAAGGCTCTGATCACACACTAATATTCATCTAAGAATATGTACGTCAAACCGAGATCCTTATTCCTGTACAATCTATTTATAATTAGTAGAAGAAAGTGGGTGGTGCAGAGGAGGGACTCAGAACATACTGGAATTTTCTAGGAATTCATGTCCTTCAGACCTTCAGATTGATCTAGGTTACCTTGGGAGAAGGTCTAGGAGTAGCACATAGTCTTACTAAATTGTACTGTGCAGGTTTTCTAGCTTTCTCATGCAGAATTACAGGAGAAAATTTTACTTTTCAAGTGGAAACATAACAAAAAATAATATCTTCAATTTATCTGCATTCAAATCAGTATCCAGGATCACAAACATCGCAATATAAGTAACTCATCAAGATCTTAAGCATCTCCACTTTTCCATGGATGCTTGAGCTTGAAATGTAGCTCAAATCAAATTCCTGTTTAAAGTACTTTACCTAGATGGCTATGTGTCTCCTATACTTATGTGATAAACCTGTGTACTGGGCAATGTGAATTATAGAAGGAGTTCTGGGCTAAAAGAAAATGAAAAAACAGGACTGGCAGTGCAAAGCTAAGAGAATTAAAAATAAGATTTTCTGGTTTACATATCCTAAATAAATTTTTATTAATGTGCAAATAAGCTGGCCTCTCTAGAAAATGGACACACACACACACACCCCTTCCCCAGTATCCAGACAATATGTGGGTTTATTTGTTATTCTGTAAATTGTCTAATGCTGTTGTGCATTGCTTTGGTGTTTTTTTTCCTAGTGATTTTCTTATTATAAATGAATAATATATTGCAAATTCTTATCTGCAAAGAATCGAGAATTTAACAGTTATTTTTTGTAAGTCTTTGTTCTTTGAGGTTGAAAGAGGTGCCCAAATGTACTTTGTGTGGTTTTCACACCCTTATTTTGCTGAGTCTTCCAAAGCAGAGATAACTACATTTTCCTGAAAGCTATATCCTTATTTTTCCCCATTTTGAAATGTAATTCTCCTCAAATATTTGTTTACAGCACTTTCGAGTAATGTCTTCTAGCAAAATCACCTGGTTGGTATGGGAAGGTTACAAAGGATATTGCTTTCATGGGCCGCTATTACTCAGCAGATGAGATTAAAATGAATCCTATTTAAATTAATAACTGTTAGTAAAATTACTCAGTTCTGTACACCAAACAATAAGATTTGCAGTAATTATCAGATCCCTCTAATATAGAAGTATCTGAACAATGTAATTGTTCAAAGCAAGCATTCTATGCACCAAAAAGCAAACTGCAGGAATAATTGGAGCTGTGCTGGTCATAAAGCTGTTAATAGAGTCTGAGCCCATCAAAGGGCAGCATGCAAACTAATAAAATAAAATCTCTTTCAACAAAGATTGAATTAAGGCAATAACATCTTTCTTTAACAATGTAGTGAAGAAATCTACAAGTTGAGCATGCTGACAGGACTTTGAGCTCCTACAAGCCTGGACCTAAAATGCTTAAATGACCCTATGAGTCTCTTCCTGGGTAGGACTCTACTCATCCTTCTAAACCTTGAAGGCACAGAGTATTAATTAGGAATGTCAATTCACAGGGTAAATAAAGAAGTGATGTCAATGGGTGGCTTTGAATTCCTCAGCAGTGGCATCAGTGGCTAAATCTAAGTATCAAGGAAGGAACAAATGGTGGGAAAAGTAAAGATAATCTGAGTCGCTACTGGTAACACACAGCAAGTTCCAGACATGTTAGTGGTGGTTCTTATATGAAGATCCATACACACTTATTACAGTAAATTCATGGTAGTACTTGAGTGTGGGCACAGTTTTGCAGCAAAAGTGACACTCTTAAAAATCAGCTGTTTAAATAGGAGCCTGCATTCCCATTATATTAAGTGTTAAAACAAGATGGAAGACTGAACTTTTTACTGTAAAAAATATCATTGGATGGGGAGGAACATTTAAACATTTCATCAGGAGGAGGGAAAAAAAAAAATTATAATGTAAAACTTTCAAATTGTCCATAGAACAATTCATATTGAAAGGGACCTCTGCAGTCCATCTAGATCAATCTCCTGCTCAAAGCAGCATCAGTCAGATCACATTGCTCATGGCCATGTCTAGTTGGGTTTTGAGTATCTTCAGGGATGGAGGCTCCACGACCTCTACAAAGCTAAACATGAAGTCCTGCACCTGAAACTTAATAACCAAAGCAGCAAAAGAGGATGGGGACTGAGTGGCTGGATGGGAGCTCTGCTGAAAAGATCCTGAGGGTCCTGCTGGGCAGTAAGCTGAGTCTGAGCCTGGTAGCAATGAAGGCAAACCATGTTCTGGGCTGCCTCAGCCGGAGTATGGGCAGCAGACTGAGGACTCTCAACTAGGAAGGCTCCTCCCTACTGAGTGCTTGTTAAGCCATACCTGGAATATTATGTCCAGTTCTGGTCCCTCATTGCTCTTTTCAAGAGACACACTGAAAAACCTGAGAGAGTCCAGCAGCAAGCCAGTGTGGAAATTGGAGGTTGGAGAAACTGATGTATGAGGAAAGGTTGAAGGAACTGGGTTTGCCCTAGTGAAGAGAGAAGGCCCAGGGGGGGATCTAATCACAGTCTTCCAGTTTTGATGAGGTGGCTGACATGAGAAATGGAGGTGCTCTCTTCTCAGGGATGCGCATGGAAAGGACAAGCAATGCGCAGAGGTTGCTTCAGGGGAAATTAGCTGGATATAAGGAAAAAAAAAAATAAATTAGCCATGGGAACAACTAAAATCAGAGCAGGCTGACCAGAGAGGTCAGTATTTCTTCAGTGGAAATCCTGAAGACCTAGCTGGCAGGGCCCTGTGTAACCTAACCTAAAGCCCTGATTTCAAGGTTGGACCAGATGATCTCCAGGGTCCCTTCTAAACTAGACTTTTCTGTGAACAATGAAGTATGTGTCATTAAAGTTGCTACGAGCTCTTGCTGTATCCCTGTGCTACATGTATCGTGTCAAACTGGTCCTGCCCTCTCCTGAGTATATTTCAGTTATTTCTAGTGATGGAAAAAAGATAGTTAATCTTCTTAGTGTCTCTTAAAATAGTCTTAAGAGAGCTTTTCTTTGGACTACTTTAGTGTTATTGCTTTACAGTAGAGAACACAATGTGTTCTGTATGTCTGTGTGTCTGTTATATATATTCTAGTTTTGCCATGAAAATCTAGCCATGTTTTGGCAAAGTTTAAAGCCTTTTCAAACCTGTATTTTGTGCATGTTTGTTAGAAACACTTCTGACTTTGAGCTAAAAAGTCTCGTGTCATTTGTAAAGCTTCGTATATGATGGAAATTCAGATAATTTTCTCTCTTGAGTAATGAAATATTTTCCCTCTAGTTCTTTCAGGGCTAAAGTCTGACATTCACTCTAATAGCTACTTGTCACTTCTGAAGACTAGTACGGGGTCAGGTGTTTGAGATGAGATCATGGAGCCATTCTCTGTATGTATATCCTCTGGCACCTAGGTAACTTGGCAAGGAAAATTATTGAATTAAAACTTAGACAAGAAATAGACCAAATGTCAAAGCATGGGAGAAAGAGAAAGGAATAAATTTTCCAGCACTCTATGAAAGCACCTTATCAATTAGATAACTGAGAGAGATACCAAGAGCTTCTGGCAGATGGAAAGCTGGCTGTTCAAGAATTTGATAGCAGAAATGCTAAAGGGAAGAATGGGATGGGAAGAGGGTGAGGAGAGTGTATATTATTAAGGGTAAACTGAAATCCATTTTAATTGTCTTTGTACAAAAACAAGGAGACTAGTACAGAAATAAAAATCTGACAATGAGATGGAGGTGAAGAAGGAAGCAAAGAGTATGGACATAGTTTGACTCTTCAGCCCAATTATATCTGGGGCAAAGAGTATCAGTGCAGCAGGATGGATGCACATTAAGAGAAAGCAAGATAAATTGTTCAGACCTTTGCACCAAAGCAAATTGCTCTCTAAAAACACTACCTACTTCATGTTTCAGCAGCTGGGAGGTGTGCGCTTCTCAGACATTTCCCAGGAGTGGCAGGTTCTGAAATAAGAAGATCCCGCGTTTGGGAGTGAGAGTTTCAGTACCAGGTACCCAGATGAAGCTTCTGAGAAGAGAGACTGGAAATAAGGTCTCTGAAGGAGGTCTCTACTAGTCATTGCGGGGATATCAAGAAGAAACGGTTGAGCTAGGATATAAAACAGCTGGGTTCTGCTGTGGAGATTTGCACTAAGCAAGCTCCCTTTTTTAATGCAAGTGTTTTTGAAAAGCTGAATCCTGGATATCTCAAATTCAGATTGAAAGTTTAAAGGACATATTTTTGACTTTCATTTGTTTTCACCATACAGTTTCTTTGTTCCTTCCCTGTC
Source organism: Pelecanoides urinatrix (assembly GCA_013400755.1). Lineage (NCBI taxonomy): Eukaryota > Metazoa > Chordata > Aves > Procellariiformes > Procellariidae > Pelecanoides > Pelecanoides urinatrix. The sequence goes on along the minus strand of VZTQ01006366.1, from coordinate 3,037 downwards.
AATATCAATCCACACCTCTCAGAAGTAAGGAAGGTGTGAAAGGAAATTAATATTTGTGAAACCATCTGTGTGAAACATACTTGTGTGATGACCATTATGGAAGAATGAGAGAAACCAGGGTGTAATCAGTATACCATTAAGTCAGAAAGACAGTATGAAGTTATGAGAATCAAACATAATTTATAAAACCTCTATTTAACAGAATGGTACTTATAATTTATTATGAGGTGAAAAATAGTTGTGAAAAATCAAATATGATCATATAATTAAGAAAATGTGTATCATAATATGTATAGAAGGAGTGCCAATAAACATAAAGGTATTTATTGGTGTTAACATACAGAGATCAGACTCAGTGGGGCCCACTGCCATACAGACAACAGGAAAATGGTGGACTAGACCTATAAAACTAGTAGTCAAAGTAATATTTAAGTCTTCCGTTCCTAGCCTTCAGCACTTGACTCTGCATTTGTTATTTTTTCCAATATTCTGTGTGTCTATTCTCACTATTCAATTGTAGACAGTAAGTATACTACGTAAATAATACAAGTTCATGATAAAAGTTAAAGACCTAATTATCTAGCCTGCTGTTTATAAGACTAGTAAAAAAATGTTATGTGAGGATATTTTTTTTTCTTCATGACATTTTCCCTTGAAGCTACTCTGAATTGTGTCTGTCTTGTTGGGGGAATGTTTACCTTTTGATGTGAAAATGGGAAGAGGCGTGGTCCCTTGTGCAATAGCTGTAAAAGGAAGCAGACAGGTTCAAACATCATGTTATGGTGTACCAGGGAGGGCAGACAGGTTTGTCACTGTAAGTTACTTTCTCTTAATAAAGGGAAATGAAATATGATATGTCTTATGACTACTAAGTTTCATTTAAGGTTTTGATTCGCTTATAGTAGGGACGCTTTGCAACGTAAATAAAGAGCGATTTATTATGCAAATTGGCACAAAGCTGTCTACTTTTTCCTTCTTTATAGAAGGAAATTTGAAATTCAAATCAATGGCTGATGAAGGTTATTAAAAATGCATTAGAGTTGAAAATGTAGCTGTATGCAATTGTCATAACAGATATTCAAAATTAATTTATCCCCAATGACAAATAAGCTAAAAGAATTTTCAAATTATCAGCTAACAAATTTCAGTTCATTTTAGAAGGAAATAAAGTGAAAATATTTCAAAAAGTTTGTAAAAAAATTAAAACTCTCTCTTTAAAAAAAAAATCCTAAAAGAAGGGCTACATTCCAGTTCAGAATCGTCCCTTTTCTTCTTTTTCAAATTACTGCACTCTATTGCATTTTTTTTCACCTCAGATTCTCTCTATTGCATTTTCCTTTCTTTCACATATTTCTCCTAAAGAATTCTGGACCACTTTAAGTGTATGTGTACAAACATGTACAGGCATGTGCTCAATTTAGGTTAATTTCATAGAATCATAGAATCATTAAGGTTGGAAAAGACCTCTAAGATCATCAAGTCCAACCGTCAACCCAACACCACCATGCCCACTAAACCATCTCCCTAAGTGCCTCATCTACAAGTCTTTTAAATACCTCNCCCTCCAGCAGATCAACACTCCCGCCCAGCTTGGTGTCATCTGCAAACTTACTGAGGGAGTACTCGATCCCCTCATCCAGATCATTGATAAAGATATTGAACAACACTGGCCCCAAAACTGAGCCCTGGGGAACACCGCTCGTGACCGGTCTCCAACTGGATTTAGCTCCATTGACCACTACTCTCTGGGCTCGGCCGTCCAGCCAGTTTCTTACCCAGCAAAGAGTGTTCATGTCTAGGCTGTGAGCCGCCAGTTTCTCTAGGAGAATGCCGTGGGAGACAGTGTCAAAGGCTTTACTGAAGTCTAGGTAGACCACATCCACAGCCTTTCCCTCATCCACGAGGCGGGTCACCTGGTCATAGAAGGAGATCAGGTTGGTCAAGCAGGACCTGCCTTCCATGAACTTGTGCTGAGTGGGCCTGATCCCCTGGTTGTCCTGGATATGGCTCGTGAGTGCCCTCAAGATTATTTAAACTCAAGAATTTTCTTTCTATATCTGGTTTTTCATCTGGTTGGTGTATTTTACTAATGAGCATCAAGAATCTCATAGGTAATATGGTGCTATTAATAATTCCTTCAGAATATCTGAAATGTCTTTAATATATATGTTTACATTTAGAACAGCATCTAAAGGCCAGTTTTTGTATTGTTGGATTGGGATGGGGGTTATTTTTAATTAACACTGAGGCATATTTTCAGCCTTTAAAAATCAATGGAGGTAAGTTTTTTAAATAATACTATTTTTGTGGTGGGTTTGTATTTATTGTTTTAATCCTTTTTAAAAACAAAGCAAAACAAAAAACATTAGGCAAGTGGATATCTCTGTGGTTGTGCTTGTATATGTGCATGCATGGTTTTGTACCACTTGCTGTTGTACACAGCCAGCTATGGAGCACAGCCCCCAGCTGAGGCCTGTGTTGTGTGTGGCTTCTTCACCTTTGGGATCAAGGGAGAAGAGCCAGGAACAGGGAGGGCAAAGATGATAATGTCCCTTCTCCTCTCCCAGCTAATGTCATTTTTCTTTTTCTGAATATAGCTCTTGATAGTTCAGTGGATACCCCGCATCTGAGAGGTCCTTAAAACCTGCATCATGAGGTTTTAATCTCAACCGTGATTTTTTTTTTCTCCTGAGAGTCATACAATGGAAGTAAGCCAGCCTTTCTCACCTAATTTTGACCCAAAGCTTCCTCAGGGTTTCAAGATCTGGCTAAAGACAGCTACAGCTTAATTTGAAGGCTTTCACTGTTTGAAAGGGGTAGGAAGGGGAGTTAAACCTAGGGCTCAGCCCTTGGCATAATGTACAGCATAGATACAACCAAAATAATTTATGTGCATTGAAATCCTACGGTTACTTGTATCCTCTAACACTCCTGACCCAGTTTGTCGATGTGGTGAGAGGTTTCATAGTTAGGGTTATACCTATCAGTTTAGCAGGAAGAATTAGAATTAGAATTAGACCACCTAACCAGGATGAGG